>WJFA01003528.1:0-12676 GCA_009870155.1 Pseudobourletiella spinata | reverse complement strand
ACCATAGGTGTGAAATCAAAAGTGCACAAAAGTGCAAAAAATGCAAAACGGTCGCCTTACTTATAACCAATTTTATTACACCGCACAAGAAATTTAAGCTTCTTTATTGGGTGAAATGCTTAAAAAGATTTCATAATCCATCTAATCCAAATATAGGGAGGGAAGCTTTTTCGGCCATTTTGGTGGACTATTGCTCTATGAATACTTAAATCCTCATTTCGTTCATTTCGTAATTAACTACCGGCAAACAAATTGCAGATATGAATTTGTGAAGAAACAATCGCTGAAATATGTTTTCTGAGTAGGAATGGGTGGTAATTTAATCTAGATTGCAGATTGAGGTAGCAGATGACAAATGACCGTAATCTGAATCTGTAATCTCGCTTAAATTTTAGTAAGAAAGTAATCTCTACTCTATAATCTGGCTTATACTTTAATACTGAGTAACTTTATGAAGTTTAGACCTGAATGACTTGACTACTCTCAAAAACTTCGTGGCCAAAAGATTCGTATCTGTGAGTACTTTCGGAAAATACCATTGCCACTCTGTGACCACTGGTACCAGAGATATGGGGTCAAATAAGTGCTTTTTCCCGATTAATTTGCTCGGGTAATTTCCAATAGATTTTCGAAACCTTACTTTCGTTTCAAAGATAATTAAATTTTCTAACATTTAAACATTTATTTTAATAAATGTTTTAATTTTTCGAATTTTGAAAAATTTATGGTCAAAATTTCGATTTAAATTTAGAAATCAGTAATCTAAAAGAAGTAATCTGATTAAAATAATTTGTAATATAGAAAAAACTCAAAGTAAGGCGTTAGTTGGGCCAAAGGCTTCAGGGTTCACATATGCTAGGGGAGGGTCACGTGCTCTATTAACCCCAAGTTGATCCATTGTGTACACCTGACTTAGAGCTCCTTGTTCTGTAAATTCGTTCATTGTGCCATAAACAAAAATCTCATTTTACGCTATTTCACCATCAGTTACATCCATAAGGATTCTACCAAGACTGAGCTTGGAGCGAAAATTTTGAATCGCAATTGTGGGCCAAAGTCAACATGAAATGTCTTTATCCCTACAGTATCGACTTGCCTATATACACGTAAACGCTTGATGGATTTGGTGGCACAGCTATGGTTGGTCACGGAGATTCTACCACCATTCTCCGAAACGCCATGCACATCTTCGACTCCTCTCTTTTCGCCGAAGCAAGGATATGTGTGTGTACTCACCTGGTTGACTTTCCCCTTTGTTCCGTCCTGATGATAAAAGCTTTTTCACTCGACATTACACAGCGCTTTTTGGTCGGGGACCGGGAAAAATGGCTACCTGGGAACTTCAAGTCTGGAGAGAATCCATTCTGACTACTCTTAGAGGGTAAAAGCAAACATTGCTGAGGGACTGTAGAAGCATTGTGTGGGGCTTTTCGGGTCAATTTCCGTCATCATCTTTCCAAACGACCAAAGCTCGTGTAGGAGTGACCGATAAAAATTAGTTTATTTGCAGAGGTGAACTATGGCGAGTGAGTGTGGAGCCTCCTTCCTCCTTCACGGGAAACCTTTCACCACACTTAAATGGAACATTGTGTACACATTACTCAATATCCGGCGTGGGGGGATTGAGATACAAAACAACATCTGACTTAACTCGAAGGGTTGTGGAAGAATGATGGATCTTGTGATGAAAGCACACACTTTGCAATACATTGGGAGAGAGTCGAGTCCGGGTAAGGTCATATTACCCCGTTAACGAGTGCTTCAACATTGCCACCATGACGAGCCTTGACTTCACAATCCCTCATGTTACAGTACCGAAATAATCGGTGGCTAATAACTAACGTGAGAAGAATGCATTTACTTCCCCAACCAACGGCAATCCACAAAAATCGTTTACTCCTCTTCAAAACCCAAAAATTTATACACGGGTATAGGAGAACATACTTTGACAGTGAATGACTAATTAAAGCTCTCGCCCACCTCAAAATATTATATAAAATGTTTCATAACTTTCCGAACGCAATGTACAACATTAGTTCCTCAGGCTAACGGCGAATTAACTACACATACTCTGCAGACGAGTATACATTTTTAGACACTTTATCAATGGTAACTGGGGGGAGTTGGGGTCGTTTACTCTTCAGCTCCACAAACCCTTCAACGATAAGGGAAAGCTCTGGGAGGTTTTGAGCCATTGCCTTCTCATAAATTCCGTTGGCCGCCTTGCAAACATCGTCCAGAACAAACACAGCATCCCTCTCTATTATGTCAACAACTTTAGTGTCCTTCCTCTTGCGTGCCCGTGTCAGGGCATGTTCCAAATGCTTCAGCTCAACTAGGATCACGTCGCAGATCGCTGTCTCTGATAACGTTTGCCACTCCGGGGCGGCCAATTGCATCACATCGTTACAAAAGCGCAGCCATGTCTTGGTAAAAGCGAGTGTGTTACTGCTAAGCTTTAAAGTTGTATCCGACCCACCTGTGAGGAAAGCATTAGCAGGATATCAAACTGTGAATCGAACCCAGAATTACACAGTTATTGAAAGGTCTACGTTACTTTGAAGATAAGACTGGAGATTGGTCACGCCGAGTTCCGCCAGCTCATTAGCCGTCCGCATGAAACTAGCACTATCAGCAAACTTCATGGCAAGGCCGACTTCCTCCGGAGAACGATATCTGTGGCGGACGGCTTCGATTAACTTGTCCTTCGCATCGATGACTGTCCTTTCAATATGTGTTAGAAGAAGTGAGTCTACAATACATGTCACGTCCATTCCCCAATCCGTCAACTGCATCAAATACAAGAATCCAAGTAATATCTCAACACTTCAAACCCTGCCGCACAATGCAAGTAGACATGTGAAAATTCTACCTTCTGACACTCGTAACGAACTTTGGCCACAGATTCCGTGACATCGGACAAGTGGGCCTGAGGGGTGAATAGCTGCCGGCAGTAGGAAGAAATGAATGTAGTTGTTTCTGCGTTGACCCAAACGACCAAGCCTGTGACACAACACGTAGTTATTTTCAACATTTATACATTCCGATTTCTACATGCTCTCACAGCCGTCTGAGATTCCAATAAAGCAAGTCGACGACTAACTCTTACCGGCAATTCCTGCGGCTGAGACGCTGAACGACCTTTTGTACTCCTTGATGGTTTCCACTATTTGAGAGAAGAAAATTACGGCCATCTGATCCATATAGAGCTGACTTCGGCCCTCTGTTTTGAGTCTTTTCAACCTGAGGCAAAGAAATAAGAACATAGAATAATTAGCTCGACTTTAGTGCGAGAAAATCATAACAATACCTGTTCTTTAGATAAGCTGAGCGATGCGAAAGAAAAAGTTGCGAGGCTTGACTTTCTCGTCCGAGCCGGACTAACAGATCAATCGACTTCCGAATGGACCTCGGTCCACCTTGCAGAATCTTTTCCGGCGTCATTACTTCCAGGTCGCAGACAAGGATTTCAATCAATCCCTTTATACGAGTGTCTACTTTGGTCCTGTAGAAACAATTGAAATGCGCGTTAGTGAAAGGGACAATTTGTTGTAAATATTCAGCCAAAAAAGACTGACTTGATATCCTTCAGTGATGGCGTTAATGGATGCTGTTCCAAGAAATCCTTGAAACTATCATATAAGTCAACAGCTTCTGTGAAATTCCGCTGGGCAATCCAGACGTCCAGATCTTCTGGGATATCCGTCACCCACTCTGGTAGGTTCGGCTGTGGTGAAACTGCGCCCATGGAGTCGTCCGGACTTCTTGTTCGCTCCGACTCCATGGATGGAAACGTTGGATTCATTTCCTGCGTCGGACTTTCCACAGAAGTCTTATGCGTTAAAGTGTTCTTCGGTGGATTCCGAAGGATCTTTTGGTTCGTTTCTATTTGATTCACCCAGGAATCCTGAAGCGATTACCACAAGTAATGCCAACTTTCATTTCCTGATCATGTTCAATCTAAGAGTAAATTCAACAGTTACAAAATTTGCACCAACCTTTTCTTGCTGGTTTGGACATTGCAGTAGGTGGACGCTTGGAAATATGAGAAGCTTGAAAGTGTGTTTGGGGCATTCTGGATCACGGATGTTCACTACCAGTCCGATTGAGCCCAAGTCATAGAATGCTTGGAATTTATATCTCTGCGGTCCTCGTCTGCGAAATAATTAGCAACGTTAATATTAAGCTGTTCATCACTGTCGGAACTCGAGAGAAACAAACCTGTTTGTGACCCAGACGGCCAGCATTACTCCATCGTTGAATAGATACCCCCGCTTCCTCTGTACTGCTGAATAGTTATCAGGATCGATTTCTAAAAGGTCTCCCTCGAATAATAACGTCCTGGTCTCATCTTCGATCACTTCCTATAATCCCAGCAACTGTAAGTTACTGAAGCCAAGAAAACGTAAAATGGAATAATATTCAAATGAATGAGACATACAGCAGCTCCTTCGACTTTTTCCAAAACGGTCAACAGTTTTTTCCGATTCTCATCCTCACCCGGCTTTGCCTTTGTCTCCACCTCCGTTGGAGTTAATACTGATGCTGGATTCTTTCTAGGCGCCAGTATTGACGTATCTAGCAAGTTCTGGATTAAACCTCGTTGATCTCGAAGCATCTGGGAAATCTGATACATTTCTCCCGCCAAATCTAAAAGGAATACAACAAAATTGAAGACCTCCGTTGTCTTACCAAATCAAGCTTCTCTCTCAACTGACTCTTAATGCAACTCTTTACTCTCTACGACTTACACGAAATATCCTTTGCAGTATCGATAAACTGCTTGTAATGCTGAAAAACATTCTTCTTCAGGAGGGCATGCGTCTCATCTGACAGTGCTTGAAGTTTGGCTTTCTCAGCATTTAGCTCTGAACCTCCGACACATAAGGCATTTACTTCATTCACATCTAGAAAAATACAAATTGGATACTTTTAACAATTCTACAAACTAAAATTAAAACAACTTTACATATTAACGAAACATTCAATATTTTTGTGAAACTTACATTTTCCGGGCTCGAAGTTTTCCGACACGAATTGATCACCAAAATTTTTGTGACTCATGGCTTACTTCTTCGCTGACCGCCGTCTAAAAGTAGATAAAAAATCCAACGTTTTATACCTTAAGCCACAAAATCACCATCACACACGCACGAAGCCAAGTCAGCCCAAGCGGAGTAAATACAGCAGGATTCAAGAGTAGAAATACACGCTTTATTATTCTTAAAAAACATTAAAACTCTACTGCGATTAAAATACAAAAAATACGGTCAACATTAAAATAAATTTGGACCAAGAAGAACCCAATTCTGCAGATCTTAAAGTTGAACTCAAACGGATAAAAATCATTGCTAACATAAATTAGGCGTACATGACACTAAATATGATCTAAAAATCTATCTAAAATATTAGCACCACATCTTTATTCCTTCCATCTCATATCCAACCGTTTGCACGAGTAGTTTTTTTTACAGGAGGTTCGTGTGACAGACAAAAATTGGACCCAATATTTAGAAGATGTGTAGTTTTCAAAAACGGCGGTTGTTATGTCTGATGCTCGTCGTCACCCTTGACTTTGTGAAATCTTCTCCTCCACGACCACGTAAACACCATAAAGGAGACCCACCTACAGAAAGCACGAGAGTACAAGCGTATTAGATCAAAATTTCCATGGTTCATCTTGCAGCAATTCATTTTACCCCATAAAGATAAATAGCCACGAAATTATTATGAGGTAGCCAAAGGTAGGCGTATTCGGAAGCGCTATGACAAGAATGAACTTGACCAGACTGAAAGCCTGATTCAAAGAATCCTGCACACCATTTATAACGCCCCTATGACACTCTTCAACTGTCTCCTGGAAAAACAGCGTCACTGTCAAATCCGCAATCCACAAGCCTGCAAACATAGGAAATTCGCCTCAGTAAAAGCTCCACTTTTCTGTCCTCCAATCCACACCAAGTCACAACCATCTACTAACCATAGCGAGAGAGGATGATCCCAATAGTAAAAACGGTGACTGACGTATAATCAGTGGCAGCAGCCATCTTCTCTTTCAAAAATGGGGACCCCGGCAAGCAAATGGAAACAAGACAGAGAACTAGGCAGGTCGTTTCAAATCCAAAGCCGAAGTTACCCACGGTACATTTCCCCAATATTTTCCTCAGTAGTGGAAAGGAGAGGGTGCCTAGAATCCCTAGGAGAGCTCCAGCTGCGCCCACCATCCCGATCAGAGACTCGTTAACTCCTTGAGAGTACATGTAACCTACACGTAATTTACATTTTGGAACCCATGCTTTACTTTAACACCCAAAATAATTTTTCCATCCAAATTCTGTGGCTTAAGAACATTACCGATGGTGATGCTATCAAACGACAGCACAGTCATGTACAGGAGTGCTAGCCCCATCCCCGCCCAGCGAACTGGATGACTAAAGTATATTCTCCATCCATCTAGCGATTTAAAAATTGAACACGACCAGTCTTGGTAAAACTTAAACCGTCTCTCTTTCTTCACAAGTTTCTGGACGGAAGAAACGTTTGCAGTGGGGGATTCCACCATGGTCGCTGGAGTACCGCCACCGCTACCCTCCAAGCTCAATTTCGGTAAAGGCGTCAGCTTTACTTCCGAGAAAGCAGACATGGGTAAGCCGAGTGAGACCCCGCGTGGTGTTGGTATAAGTTCCCGCTGATAATCAGGAACGGCCAATCCTTCGTTCTGAACAGGCGTCGTGGGAAAATCTCCCGTCTGTGGAGTGCCAGGTGACTGAATAATGTTGATTTTCGGAATTTCTCGGGCTCCACTTTCTTCTTCCATACTTTTATTCGCAAGTTCGGGGATAGCTTGAAAAACTTGATGGAGCAGATAGATTTCAAAGCCGCCGGACACGATATTCCAGCCAGCTATAAAGGCTGCTCCAGCTATCCTGGATATGAAGGCAATGATCTGCGCTACCACAGCTGGGGCTAGAATATTCGTGGTCAGGTCTATAGTCCGCATAATGGCATTCATTTCTGAAAGAGACGGGGAAGGTTATTACTTTATCCATATGAGCTATATTCAAGCATTATAAAACTTTGGCCGAGAAAACATACTTGAAAGTTCTCCCTCATCATTTTCAGCGAGAACAACTATCCAGTCCTTCTCAATAGCAATCTTGCTCCCGCTGGCGGCCAGTTCCCCGACGCAGCCGAATATGATGATTGCAAGGAGGAAGCTCGTCTGAAGGTGACCGTTCCAAGCTTGTCTAATTTCCTCGCTGTACTCAATCAATATTATCAACATGACGGCACAGGCCGTCACGGCAAAATTCTGGACGGTAATTGCAAGCGTGGCGGCTGTGTGAGACACAAGAAACAAGTTGTTCAATAGGTACAAGGGACGGATTGATATAATCTGAAGAACGTATGGAAGACTGGCCATACCACGTAACCTGGAAGTTCTGTCCACCCATGTTCCAACATAGGGACCTCCTAATATGACCACCACAGAAGTGACAAGACCATATATTGCTGTGTACTGTTGAGCAAACAAGAATATCAACTTCTGGATTCCACATGAATTAACAAAAGAGGCTGGGATATTTAAAGATAAAACTCATGACTACCTGAAATGATTCGGGGAATAGTACGGCCAAGTATAGGCCCACGGCGAACATCCAAAGCCGATCTCCCCAAGCAGTTAGAGCGTGACTTATGTAAATCTGCCATTTTGTCCAAGGATGCTCCTCTAATCTTGGAGCTCCTTTCACTTTTTCACCCTTTATCACAATCGGAGTTTCACCACCCATGATTATTTTCAAAACCAAATTATTGGTATGATTCCAAGATAAGGATGGTTCACAGAATTCAAATGTTGAACCAATTTCAAGTTACTTTAGATGGGATAAAACCACTGAAGGGATTCGGTGAGGAAGTATAATTAACTTGATTGTGTAAAATGTCGCAACAAGTGTTGAAATTAAAACTCTGGGATGAAGGGCAAACTTTGGAAGTGGGCTAGATTAGCAGCCATTTCAACAATGAATTCAATAGGATGTGAACTTTGGTGTGAAAAGTGCGCCCCACGGAAATGCTCTAACTTCTACTTCCAGTCTTCGCTCATGAGATTGAGACAGCGACAGTGACAGAAGCGACTCGGAGTCGCTGATATGAGATAGCTGGATCCTGGATCCTAGGAGCACACTACTTCTGCAGTCTTGTCAGGACCCACCAACCAAGTTAATAAAGGGAAAACGGATGCCTATGCACTCCCTTTCCCTTCCCTTCCCTTGCTTATCGATAGTTGGAATTCATTGATATTGCAGTCAGAATAAACAAATATGTCGGAAAAATACCACTGTATGCACGTGGATCATTTCCCTGGAGATATCCACTTCTCTTCATGTGAGAGGCGTCATGGACTAGGGTTGGGGTTGTGAATGCAAATTAATTCATAAATTTTACTGACATGTTAATTCATTTGTACTGCATATTGGACAGTGGAAAGTGTTCCAATTCCCAGTTCCCACTTATCTAAAACTTTATGTGTATAAACGGTCTACTTTTTCTCCTTTCTAATTCAAAACAACTTCAATACTATTTTGTACTCATTAATTTATACACTGTTCTCCTTGCCTCGAAAAATTAATTAAACTTGACTTCGACAGTGACAGGTAGGATTAATTACTGCGAAATAATTTATCAGTTTTGTGAAAACTAGCTACAAACTTGAACACTGTATCAGTCTCAAGAGTTTCTCAAAAAAATCCGTTAAGTGATGTTTTGCATGGATTGTAATTTAAGAGAGCAAGTTCCTGGGTATCAGTTCCTAACTGTGATCTTTGGTACGTGTTTGTGGAAACATGTTTTATGAGCACTACAAATACTAAGCTTTCGCTGAGTACTAGAGTTTTTAATTTTGTACATCTTCAAGACTCTTGGTATAAGAGATCCGATCGATACTCATGTGCGAAATTTATGTATAACATGCACCACCTAATAAGAGATCTACAGTTTTCTCCCACGAAAATCTAAAATGTTTTATATGCAGAACCGCTCGCTAGTACTTTACAGCAATCTTGAGCTCCTGCGGAGATCCATGACTCGAATTCGGAAGTGAGCAATTTTGCGAGGAGTAACTATGACTTCCTCAATTTCTAGAATCGGGAAAAAACAATGAAAATAGAGATTTGAGGCTTCCTCTTTGTATGCTCACACTTTCGACGCAAGACAGCTACACCACACAAGAAACATTCCCACAAATTTAATTTTAGATTATGACACAGCAAATTATAAGGGTGTAAATTTAAGAGCCTTGATGAATCTTGATGAGTTTTCCAAATAGGAAGTAATGGACGTAAGTATGCACGAACATTCCTCACTCCATCAGAAATTAAATAAATAAATACGTACATAAGAGAAGCAGAGTCTGGAAGCAAACGCGATAAATTATAGGCGTTAGTGTAGATTAGCTCAACCCTCACCTTTTCCGGAATGTGCAGAGTAAACCAGACACTTCAGACACAGTTACACTTCAGGATAATGATAATTAGCAATTGATTTTCAATTTCTTCTCGATTTCCTCACACCCCGGCGGTCCACTCCCTCCGCGATGGAGAATGGTGCAACGGAAGATTTCGAAAGATGTACAGGGAGAAGGGACCAAAAAAATCACCAGTTGTAATAAAAATAACGCCCACTGTTTAGAGGTGAATGAAAAAAACCTAGAATGTAAAAATTAAACAATAATTTATTCACCCTCCCTAACAAAAATAGAACGAATGCAATGCAAAGGAGCTCACCCCTTAATTAAAACACCATTTCAAAACTACTACTAACTTCCAGATACCGCGTTCGCAACTACAGGATTCAAAATTTTCAAATCTTTTCCACGATTTCATCGATAAAATGTTCAGCTAACTGTTTATTTCAAGATCTTCCCTGCGTTAGGTTATTGTAGCTCAAATTTAAAACTTCTCAAACGCGCGCGTACAAACGCAATTGGTTGATTTTTGGAATAAATAAACCCGCCAAATTTTAAAACAGTTGACTCGTGGACGAGTATTTAATTTCAGAGCGTGAGTCTTATGTACGTTGCAATCTGCAATATTAACAAATTTGTATTTTGATTCCGTCGGTGTGAAGTTAAAGAAGAGTCACGTGCTCTGTTTTATAGTTTAACTGAAGGGTCAGCAGCCGAGACTTTTGAAAAAGGGTAAGTGCTTACAATACATAGGCGATATAAATGCTTGCGTTCTAATTGTAAGTAATTTTTATTGTGCTCAACAACTTGTGAATTTTAGGAATGTCGTCTGCTCCCACTTATATTGTTATAATATTTTGTTGTAGCTCTAATGATGGTTGTAATTAGTTCCAGTTTTCTTTCTGATTCACTCACCCAATTTGCTTGGCCAGAGATGGGAAAACAGAAGAAGGAAAAGTTGACGAAGGGTAGCCGGAGCAATCCGATTTCACGATCCTCTTTGGGCGATCAATTGATAGCTGACAGGGTCTTGGATCCAGAGGAAGCCAAAAATAGGAATAAGACAAAATATAATAAAAGCGAAACTGACCCAGAGGTATGTTTATACGCACATATCAGTTGTTTCATAGCATTTGCTAACAAGTGTAATTTTCTTTCAGTTCGTGGACGAGAAGTTAACTCAAAAAATTTTGAAAGAAGCTCGCCGGCAGCAGGCTCAGCTGGAAGAGGATTTTGAGGAAGGAGGCGAAAGTAGCTCCAAACGTAAGGATATCCGGGATAGGATTTCCCTCGGAAAATCTGGAGATGGAGACACCCAGTCTAGTGATGATGATTTCGAATTTAATGGCGAAGATGGAGGCGAGTATGAAGAAGAAGTGGTATGGTCTTATTGGTTTGGAATACGAGAGTTTTTGGTTTTAGTTGAAATTCAAACTCCTTGTGATCGTAAACGTAGGAAATCAATCCAGAGGACGAGAAAGCATTGGAGATGTTCATGAACAAGAATCCTGAACCCACAAGGCGTTTAGCAGATCTTATCATGGAAAAGATAACCGAAAAACAAACTGAGCTAGAGTCGCAGTTTTCTGATGCTGGTAGGCCTTTTTTCTAAAATTCTTATGCTCTCAGGATCTCAAAGGATAATCTTCAAAAGCTATCAGAGTTGAATTGATTTATTTTTAGGGGTGAATGTACAAAAATTGGATCCTCGTGTGGAAAAAATGTATGAAGGCGTACGCGATATTTTGAAGAGGTACCGCAGTGGAAAAATACCGAAAGCGTTCAAGCTAATACCACGACTTATAAATTGGGAACAAGTTTTGCAAATTACCGGTCAGTGTATAACTTTCTAACAGAAAAATCGCATTAATAAACTGAGAATAATTTAACAATTAGGCAATATTTCATACAGATCCAGATGGTTGGTCCGCTGCAGCGATGTACCAGGCTACACGTATATTTACCTCCAATCTAAAGGAGAAGATGGCCCAGCGATTCTTCAATCTCGTGCTGTTACCTCGTGTTCGTGACGATATTTTGCAGTATAAGAAGTTGAATTTCCACCTCTATCAGGCACTTCGTAAAGCTCTTTTCAAGCCGGGAGCTTTCATGAAGGGAATTCTGATTCCTTTGTGCGAGGTTAGTTTCACATGTACTACACGTTGTAAACCTTTCCACGACAATTCTCTCAACCTATGGAAAAATCTCATTTTAGGGCGGTGATTGTACCCTTCGTGAAGCTGTCATAATTGGATCTGTAGTGGGGAAAAATTCAGTCCCGCTTCTCCATTCCGCGGCCGCTATGCTGAAAATCGCTGAGATGGATTATTCAGGCTCTAATTCCATCTTCCTCCGTATCTTCTTAGATAAAAAGTACGCCCTACCATATCGGGTCATCGATGCAATGGTTTATCACTTTTTGAAGTAAGAGCTATTTACCACATCCACACATTTTATTCCATGGTTGACGTACTGTACACTTTAGCTTTTACGTATTTAGGTTCGAGCACGACAAGCGTGAGCTTCCTGTCCTGTGGCATCAGGCGTTCTTAGTTTTTGTCTCAGCGTTACAAGGAATATATGAGCTCGGAGCAAAAGGAGGCCCTTCACAGACTGCTAAAGGCTCACACACATTATCAAATAACTCCTGAAATTAGGCATCAGCTCCAGAACTCAAAATGTAGAGATGAAATCGTTGCCGAAAATGAACTGACTGCTGGCTTGACGGAATTCTCTATGGAGTAATGTTCTCGTTCTTGAATAAAAGTCCTACTGCGAGTCTGCAAATATTGACTTGTTATGCAATTTCTATATTAAAAGTTCTCAGTCAATGCGCACAATGACATTTTACATCAGGTTAAAAATTCATCATAACTTGATAGTTTCATTTCAAAAGCTACAATTGTTGCATATCCAAGTGAAGATTATACAATAAGCATTTAGAATGAATTCTTCATGAAATTCTATACGACTCCTATCAAGTGTATAGAACTTCTATACCCTTGGGTATGGTGCTATACCCTTGGACTCCTATGATCTTACGAGTAATGCTTTAGGTCTGTACAAGCGATATCAACGTGGGATTAGTACCATCGCATGCAGCAGTGTCTGAAACATAGGAAAGTGCCAAACTTTCTTGCGCATGGCGCGGCTTCGCGCTGATAAAAAACTACAATGTTTTTTCGAAATCCAAAGTTGGCGTTTTCTTATGGG
>WJFA01003527.1:0-12681 GCA_009870155.1 Pseudobourletiella spinata | reverse complement strand
ATTTGACGTAGTTAAACATTTATTACTTCATCTGCAGTTTCAGGTAAAGGCGATGTGAGCCAATGTGTGATGCGAGGGTTGCAGGTGCGATTAGCATGGGCATCGCCTTGTCAAGGGCAGCAAATCGCGGAGGTACAAATGATTTTAATTTATTAAATGACTTCACCCTCGTCTCCAGAGAATTCATTTAATGCCATTTCACAAGCCCATCTTGAAATGAACTCTGCTACTACAGAGCATTATTTGTGGTAAGGAGCCCCTATATCTGCGCATTATAGTACACCATACAGTGGGGAACGGGATGAAAAATTACCAGCAGAGGTGTGCCGACGGAATGGAATTAAACTTTTGCAAATGTGACAACCATCCTCATTTTTTGGGCAGTGCCCTGCATCTTCAACACCTGAAGCATCAGTCATGCTATGCCACGCCGCACACTTGGCACGTCGTTGGAACAATTTGGGAATGAAATGGCATGGAAAGAGGGAAAAGTCCCAAGTGATTTTGGCCCAATGGGTAATAATAATAATAATAATAAGCAAGCGCAGTCAACATGTGTACACATTTTACATGGACTGAAGGCACGCATAGGGATTGTGCAGGGGCTTGGCCTCCATACTTGCGCGTCTCATCATATAAATCAAACCCAATGGTTACGTCGACCTTCGCACCATCCGAAAACATTCGTCATACTATTTCTGCCGTATCTACAGCGGCTGACCGAGCTAACGAATTGGATGTGAGAGCCACACGCCACCAGTAACGCGGATTGGAGATCACAACATGCTCTTGGTCATGTCATATTTATATTACAATTGGATTTTCTTAAAAGTGCTTTACAAGTAAATCAAGTTATGATATTACTTTTCCACTAGCATGGTCATGCACTGCCTTCAAAGATCATAATGAAAAATATTCATTTACGACCAATCACAGGAGGGAATTTACGTTTGCCAGAAACTCCGTGTGTCACCTGTAGCTATAGTATAAGATGGCGGCAGAACTTTGTGCTATCTCCAACCCTGCGGCACTGTGAAATTCGCAAAATTTTGATGGAAACGGAAAGATTTCTGGAGTGGCACCTGCGAAAACTGAAACTCCTGCGCTGTTTGTGTAGGTTTAAATGTGCGGATGCGGTTACAGCGTGAAACTTAGCCTGCATTACTTTTTGAAAAATAAAGTTACAATAATGTGAGAACTGGATTAATTGCATACTGATCAATTTTGTGAAGGTTTCGTTAATGTACACATCTTATAGATTGAACCAAGTTAGTTGGGATACCGCATGAAATCCCACATACAAATATGTGCACATTGAAACGATCATAATGGAAATCCATTACAGTTCTTACAAGGGGTTTGTCTAGGAGATCCAGTTATTTCCCCCCGTGGTTTTCTTCCTATTGGAAGTGCCTAATAAAATCCTACAATTCCGAGAGCACAAAAGCGGGGTCAACCCTCATTTCCGCCTTCAAACTCGGTTATTAAGATTCAGCATGTTAAAACAAACTAATCACACTAAATCCAAGGACATGGTTTAATAATATTATGGCCAAACTCGCCATTTAGATGAAGCAATATGGCCGGTGTCTTCCATAGCATACAATCAGACTCACCTCACGGCAACAGCTCTACTTGAGAGTAGACATATTGTTTTTATTAGTTTTTTCAATTTTTAATTCATGGCAATGCTAAAAATTCACGTGCAATCCCGCTCATATACGCAAAGCGAAATTTGTAAAATTAGGTACTCCCTCCCGCTATGTACAGATTTCAAATGTTTTTTTTGCCGTCAACTGGGAGCAAGCTTCAGGTGACGCCTCCTCAGCATTCGCTCCCGATTCCGCTCACGCACAAGAAGAACGGAGTCATTCTTGCATGATGGGAACGAAATCGGAGTGCAAGGGAAAAAATCCCACGCGTAACAATCCAGCTAAAGTTGACAGCCAATCTGTGGGCGGAAAAAAACCTTGCACAAGGAAGGCTTGTTAGCTTTAACGTCGCCACTACGCTCCATCACCCTACCAAAATACTTACGGCTAAAATACACATTATTGTACATGATAATACAAACGCGTGAAATAAACGGAACCAAACTTTAGAGTTTCTTTTTTCGAAACTTTAAGAAAAACATTGTTTGTTTGTTGTTCAAAACAAAAAAAAAGTACAAAAAACAGGGGGAGGGGGTGAGAGACATCAGAAATCCGCCACCCAGATATATATATATATATGTATATAAATACATATTACACAATCGCAACGGAGACGGGATCCAAAGCGGACCTATGGTGTGGAAAATTAGAAATTACCCATTACGCAAATAAAAATTTACATTTAATTTCTGCCACACAATGCAACGATTCGATGCACAAAAATACAACTATTTTTTATTCACTTTTTTTTCTCTTTTGTTTCTTTTTATCTCTGTGGGTTACGAGAGGAACTGAGCAGGTTGAAGTCTTGAAGCCTTGCCGGCTGCTGCATTGGACTCCGCGTAACGCACTGCGCTGGTAACTTATACTTGAGATATGCATCTGGGTCGGTAGGAGGCCCGTTATTGTTGAGAAGATTGGGCGGCGGGGCGGCTTGCTTCACCACGTTCGCATAGCTCCGCCCCGTCACGCTCCCAGTCCCACCTCCGCCCGTCTCCATGTTCATACTTCGAGTGTCACTCACCTGCGGGTAATTCCCTCCGGCCTCCCCCATGTACGTCGACGGATTAGGCGCCATTCTGTAAGATGGTTGGGGGCTAGTGTAACTGTGATTTGAACTGCAAACGCTATGACTACTGCTGTTCACTCTGAGGTCCGAGTTAAAACTGTAGCTACCACCGCCACCACCAACACTGCTGTTATTGTCCGGGTACCAGGGATTCGGCTGTGCTTTCAATGAGCTGGTTGTCATTCCATAGGAGGACGGGTCGGGGCGGGGGTTAGGGAACGGCATGCCATTGCTGTTCACGGAATTAGTTCCGGAGGAGGCGGACATGCCATAATCCTGACTTTTCAGTCTCTGGTAGTCGGCAAGGTTAGGCTCCGGGTAGGAGGTCACACTGTTACTTCCACACGACACACTTCCGGGGGGAACGTAGAAAGCGTCGCTTACCGACATGCCAAGTTTGGACCTCAGTATTTTAATTCTGTCCGTTTCCGAAACGACGTCCCCGGTCGTCGTCGCCGTCGTCGTCGTCTGAGAATACTTCTCCAGGGCGTCTTTCAAGACCATGAGATCGTCATTGGAAAAGGCATCCGCACTCCCGGACATCCCTTTGTTCATGTTCGTTGGAGACTGTTCAAATGGCGGCAAAATGCTGCTACTTTTTGAATTGACTGGCTCAGGGGGTCGACGGTACAGGGGGGCTCCAGCCGCGGGATGAATCGCCGCTGCTGGGTTCATCTGCGATAGTCGAGAGACGTCCGGGCCGAATGGGATTGCCGGGTAGTTCCCCCCCGGTGGTCCCGGATGATGAAGGGATGGCTCCTTCCGCATGTTATACGGCGGAACCTCGGCCGGGATGGGGTAGTGAGGGCCCATCATTGGGGCATGTGGGAGGGGTCCCACGAAATTCTGAGGGTAGTGATTGTACACGGGAGGTACAGGGCCTAGCGTGCGGCCAGGATTCCCGGGATGATGTATGGGGATGGGCGGTGGTCCGACGTAGGAGTTGACCCCTGGCTGAATCATCATGTTTGCAAAGCGTGACTGGAGAGCAGGCATGCCCACGGGAACGCCACTGAATGGTGGTGGTACATTGCCATAGGGTCGCATCATCTATGAAAAACAATATAAATTTGATAATCCCCCGCTTCTCTCACGGGGTACTGCCGCAAAGGGGCAACGGATTATATCCATTCCTGGATCTGAAAATCATTACCTGCGGAGCAGCTGGAACTGCTATGGGTCTAAAACCCACTTGCGATGGCGGGACTTGATAAGGAGGCACTACACTCGGTAGCAATCCGTTCACCTGCGGCGGACCCACGCCCACAAACCTCTCAGCATTACTCTGTGGCTGGTACTGCACGGGTCCGGGTCCGGGATTCACCTCTATAGCTTTAGGTGGGGCATAGTAGGACTGATTTTCCGCAAGTGTATTTGTCATGGGCAGAGCATCATATGCCGGCGAAAGCGTGGGCACAAATGTATGAGAACCACCCCCACCACCACCACCGCCGCCGCCGCCACCACCACCACCACCACCAGGAGAAACACTCGCTCCGTTCTTCGGTTTGAATTCACTTGCCAGAGGGTTCAGACCCCAAGTCAGTCTCATTTCTACTCCTAAAATGTTCTGCTTCAGCTGCATATACGAGATCCCGTGAAGGGACTTGTTCTCGTGGCACACCCGGATGAAGTCCTCCCAAAGTACTCTACAAACAACATTGGGAAGAGTTAGTCATGGAAATCTCGAATGGCTCCGGCAGGGTAAGTTGAAGGTTAACGGTTACTGGTTGACGGGGATATACTGCGAGGAAACGGCTCCCCAGGAATTTACCTGCATTTTCCCACCGAACAAAGTGAAACGGGATCGCCGACCACTGCCACTAAACTCTGTGCCCGAGTGAGGGCAGTATTGAGGAGCTTTGGGTTGGAAAAGAATCCAAAGTCAATCTCCTTCCCCACTGCTTCAGGTATGATGCGGACCCAGGGTTTGTGTGTTCGAACAGTACTGAGGAGCACGACTCTGAATTGTTTTCCTGCGGCCAGAACATATTTTGCAGGTCCAAATGTCCACAAAATAAATTCGATTTCATATTCGAACAGCCCCGCTCACCTTGAACATTTAGGACGCGCTCCACGGAGACGTGCGTGAGACCTTTCTTCCGCAGCCTTGCTCTGATTTTAGATACCTGGGATACCGAACAATTAAATTTATTATTTACTGTAATTCTAATAGCCTCCTTGGATGGATGGATAGAATGCGATGACGCTCGTAGTCACCTGATCTGCGTATGGTGTCAAAACACCTATTGCACACTCATCCCTGTAGTCCCCCCAACTTTCGGGCCACGAAGATATGATCTCGGAAACTTTTTCCGTCAACTCGAAAACCTATGGCAGATCAAATTAATTCTCTCATACTTAAAATTCCAATTTTTTCCCGCCATATGATTGAATTCTTGAAGGCACACAAGCGTAAATTACTTCAGCCATATTGAAATATGAAGTACTATCAGCTTCTTGAACATCTTCCCCTCGAGCGGCGAAAAACGACAGTGGGTATATATTCTCATGTATCGGTTGACTCATCCCGCATTCCAGCTTCTTGTTATAAAACGACTCGGAGGCAAACTATATGGAGAGACCAAAGTGAGTTGTTGAAAATGAAAGCTAAAATCTGGAGAAAAAACACCGTTGAAAAAATTCAAGGTCAACAAATGAAATTTACTTGAATGATAGCAGCATGTGATCGATAATTTTCGCAGAGCATGAGCTTGCATCGATGAGACTCCGGGTAGAGATAATGCAAGCGTTCCAGTAGCGATGAGTGAAAGTTTTTCGCATGCTCGCAAAATAATTCCGGGCTCAACTGCATATGGTCACCCGCCAGAACTAGCTTTGTGTTTTCCCCTGCCGACAGCAACGGCGTGATTGCTTCGCTTTCCATGGCCTGAGCCGCTTCATCCAGGAAAATGTGACTAAACGTGTCTGCGCGGACGAACAGAATACGTAAAGTAGTACGAGTTGAACTTTTCAAAATGTGTAGGCACAATATTTTGAAGTACCTGGAGGCAAGTCCAAGTCCATGAGCAGGTACGAACTTCCGAGAGTTACCACAATCACTCGGTGCGAAAGAATATCTTCCTTGGTCGGATTCCTAAACCTCCCCGCTCCTTTGTCCATGATGCAGTACTAGAAAATTAAAGTATATATATACACAAATGAAACTCCACTTTCATCAAGGTTAGTCCTCATATGCATTCAGCAAAGCAAAGACCTGTCAAGATTTAATAATACGCACCTTCAACACAGTGGGATGCACAGTTTTGAAACTTCGGAAAGCATAGTAAATCCTCAAGGGACGACTGGCCTCAAAACCATCGCAGTGCCACTTGTCCAGGTACTCCTTTATGTACCTAAAAAGTCAAGGTTAAAATTCACGAGCATGAAATGAAATTTGGAAATAAAATAATTTTGTGCTTGTTAGCTTACAAATCTGCAGCACTGTTCGACTGTGTACAGATCATAACTCTACACGAGGGCTGAGTTAAAATTTTCCGAATGCACTGCGCCAATGTAAATGTTTTCCCCGTTCCGAAAGGCCCGATGAGTAGAATGGGCGGGATCCCTGTCTCTTCTGATGTCACAGCAATAAGGGCTTCCTTCTGCTTCGGATTCAGTCGCCGACTGGAAAACTTATCGGATCCATCCCATTGCCTGCACATAATACGTAGTATACACATAACAGCATGTACGTCAGACAATTTAGCATGAGTCAACTTTAAAATTACCACCCAATCATGGCAAGACTCACATAGTAGGAGTCCATGGAATGTTTGTCGGCTTGTTAAAATTGGGAAAGAGCATGTTGAGATGGGTATCATGAAGCCGATCAATCACATCTTTCTGTTCCATGAAAGCCGTTCGATCCAGCTGGAACTGTATGTCGAACAGAAGGGCATCCTCTTTCTTCAAGCTCAAGTCACGCACGCAAAAGCTTCCAATCTGGATATAAATAGCATTCTTCGTCTTGTCTGTAATTTCACACCAGTACACACGAGGCTTTCCCACGCTCTCCAGAGCTGTTTCAGTCTTTGTCAGAAGGACGCTTCTGCAACTTCGTAGAATGAGACGCCCCACGGCTGTGTCCTCAGATATATCCCTGCGGAAAAAAACAAGTAGTCATAACGTATTAGATTTGATCGAGTTACATTTGAGATTATCTACAATCTCTAATCTTTCAGGCCCTGCAATATACTCACCTAAATAACGTCATTCGTCCAAAGAGACATCCGTCCACAGCATACTTGATTTCACCTTCGTAAAAACCACTGGTCATCGCATACTGATCCGATACCTTTAGGACGGCCGATACATTGTACTTAGATATGATCTCCTGTCGAGCACGCTCCTCTTCCGTCAGAAAAAATCCTGCAAAATAGGAAAATTTGGTATAAATTCCATATCTGACAAGAATACACCAATTGTCACGCAGGAAACCACGAAAAACACATTCAAATAGAAAACATGGCATGATGCAATTTGCACGAGCACCTTGCGCAGAAATAGAGACTTATTGTGCGATTGCAAAACGTTATGATAATACTTACTCATCTTTTCCTTATAGTTCTCTCGAGTCAAAACTTCTTTGGCATCACCAACAACACTGTGTTTAATCACGCCGTTGATGAGCGCAAAGCCTAGATTTTCGGACGGGACTCTGTCCCCCGTAGCTCCGTTCACGATTTCCGCGTTTCCAAAATTCCACGTCCCTCTCCTTCTCTTCGTGACAATTTCCTCCTCACCGAGACTCGCCGGTAGAGCCTCTTTCTCTTCCGCCGTATCAGCAGTTTCATCATCCGTCGGTGGGTACACCTCAACTCCAACAATTCTTACGGGTTTCGGCTCAAATCCAAAATCAAATACTACAGTCTGTCGAAATTTCCCTAACAACTCTGGTGTAAATAACACTCCAATACTATAGGTAAATGTGTGGTTTTTGCTCCCAGATGAAATGTAGTCCTCGTCCAGGTTCACGTCCACTTCCTGAACCTGAAAACCGAATGGTAAAAAAATAGGGATAACATGCCCCGCCCATTAACAGCAATTTATCACCCAAGCTAAATTCAAAAATCAGTCATAATATTGCAGTAGCATCCTCCTCTACCCACCGCTTCATCCTCCCTGTCCGTTGGCATGAGATTGACCTTGGAGCCGGACTCATGGAAGAAAGCCGAGCTGATTCTAAAGTATTGACGGTGGATTTCGTGTAGGAGACAGACGCTAAGGAGCGGTAGCTTGGACTCGATGGCAAATTTCCACTTGTAGCTTTTCATTTTCCGCGAACTTATAATGGTTTTTAGTGGCTCTAGGCATCTATAAACACACCACACCAAAATCATGTCCACAACTCAACAAGAGACTTCATCCCACAGCAGCGAAACATGGTTCCAAAAGCCCGCAGTTCCCAGGAGAACTTACTTAATTTTGAGTCCACTAGGGAAATTTTCTTCTGTCAATATCATGGATTCGTGGCCTACCTGCTCAATTCTCTCTAGTAACCTCTGAATGACAGCAGATTTTTTCACTACAATTGGTTCTTCAATGCTGAAATCATTCCTTAAAAAACGT
Source organism: Pseudobourletiella spinata (assembly GCA_009870155.1). Lineage (NCBI taxonomy): Eukaryota > Metazoa > Arthropoda > Collembola > Symphypleona > Bourletiellidae > Pseudobourletiella > Pseudobourletiella spinata. The sequence goes on along the minus strand of WJFA01003527.1, from coordinate 4,389 downwards.
AATAACATCTCATGTTTACACATTTCAATTATATTATTAATTTACTAATGCTGCTCTACACAGTGACTCACTCTATTGTTGAACGCTCCTTCCATTCTTCCAGCTCATGCTCTCCGTGAGCATCAGGACATTTTTGTCCGAGTGAACAATGCCCAAAGCGATACTGGAGGCAGAGCACGAATGAACTTTTTCCTGGTGGTAACGGTCTGTACCTGAAAAAGATTAAAATTGTAATTCATAACAAAAAATGCATAAAACTTTGGTACACTAGTTTGCAGCAACAAAAACGGTATTTAATGGGGAATAAAATAATTATTATTACTTCCACCGACTGTCAGTTTTCCTTTTCAAGAGCCACTCGTAGTTGAGACCCAACAAGTCTTCCACATTGCCAAAGGCATGGCGCGCATCGATCCCCCGAGCCACGGCTTCCATAAGTCCTTCCAACTTGGTTCGGCATTCAATCATCTCCAAATTATTTGGACTTGCCATTTTCCACACGCGCAACACGTCTGAAACTTTTTTACGCTGGAAATAAAGTAAACAATTGCATAAATTAATTCACATAGACCAAAGAGAAACCTCTCCTTCAGAATCAGGTGTAAAGTTTGCCATTTAAGAATAATTATTGTACCTGATTTAATTTACACAGAGCTCCCAGAAGACACTTATATGCCAAAGTGTGATTACACTGCTGCTGGAGCAGGGTCTGAGCATCCAAAACGGCTTTGTCATAGCATCTCATCTTCATGTAGACCAGGCAGCGCTTCTCCAACAACGACAATAATTCCGACATGGGTAATTGCTGCTGATCCGGCCCCATAGCATTCCCATACTCCCCATTCAAGTGACTCGTGTCGTGGGCACTCTGGAGGCAGAGATTAATGTAATACATGCCCGTTTCCAAGTCTCCCTTTTCCGTTAACTTGTGTGCCTCCGACGCCCACTTCCAAACCTTGCTCACAGCACTCTCCTTCCGCTCAAGGCGTTCCCCGAGCAGACTGGCTATCTTATCTTCCATCATCGTGGTCCAGATCACATCGATTCACCTCCTCACACTTACTTCGTCTCCAGTCGCTTCAACTTTCCCTTGAATGGGAACGCATCTATTCCACACCAAAGAGGACACGATCATGACACGAACCCATCAAAAATATTCGCAGAGATATATAGGCAGGAGGATAAACACAGCCACCGTACACAAGAACGCGACTATTATAAACAAACTGTGGGCCCAACAGGCCCTCTAATGTTATTTTTCTTGACTCACTACGTGTGGAATAAATGGGAGAATAATATATATGCGTGTGACACCACATTGGATATTTTAACTGTTGTTTTCCTATATCCATACTCATCCCACATTCCAGATCATCCACCCCGAGATACCGCCGCTCACGTTGTCACAGGGAAACTTTATACCCTCGACCTTGTGATTACCCTAACCGAGAGTATGGAACACTCACCTATCCCTATACCTGCATAAAATGCAAATTTTATCCAACCACAAAACTCTGGGAGAACTCATTAATTAATAAAATACAAAAAAGATGGGCGACTGCAGTAGTATTCTAGAGGCGGATTGAACTGATAAAGGAATCTTCCACAGAATAACAGATCTCACCTGCCTTCTACGACCCTCTTAAGTATAGCTGACTCTAATGGGAAAGAAATCGAGGCTACTCAGGGTTAGATTAAGTATGTCACGCACAAAATGAACGTCAGCAGATTTCCTCACTCTCTCACAGACGAAGTAATTCTCAACACTTATGACGATCTCGTGATGAAAAATAAAATCTGAAAATAAAATGTTGATCACAAAAATACTCCCGTCTCGTCTTCTTCTCCCGTCGGGACAGTCCCGTGGTTTTCCTAACAAGATTACTCAAACTGCGTAGTTATTATAAAAGAGGTAAAATTAACTTCTTGTAGCATGATAACAACGCTAGGGGCGAATATAAGAAACAGCTGAACTCGGAACAAGTGTGTGACACATTTATTTTATTAGATTTTAAAACGGACGTGTGTGTGTGGATTCAAAAGAGCTCTCAAATGAAATGCAGTATAGAGCTGTTCTATAGTTTAGTGCACGTAGAACTTGGTCAACTCAATAGTATTGTGGAATGCTTTGCAAATAAATCCAAGGACGCCAGATTACTAAAAAAGCCTGATAGATTGGACATTTTTGAAAACATAAATTGCAATGTAGGACGTTGGCCGTTTCGAATTTGACGCGCGGGAATGAGGGCCGGCAGCGTATTTTCAACTTCGTCTCAGAAGCTGGCGCAACTTGGACTTTGCCTGAGTGAGTCGGGGGATCACGTTTGTCATAATATAACAGTACCCGAGAGCGCCCGGGGCTTAGTCACACGGCGTACGGCTGGCTGAACGTGTGTGTATGCGTGTGTGCGTTTAGTGTGTATAACCTCAAAATCAGGAATAGCAATCTGTGTTCGTATTCTTCCTCTGTAGCTCTCGAATGCATTCGGGAACCGATAGTGACCGAAACGGGTTTCGTGTGTACGCGGACGCAATCATTCGTTCGGGGTTCTTTCTGTAGTGTAAAAGAGATACATATATTCATTCTATATGTGGTTGTTTGCACACATATTGAAGGGAACCTTTTTCAACCCGAGTCCAGCCTGGAGAAAACGTGTATAGAAAATCCCAAAAATGAGATTGATATCACAACAACGGGAATTGGTTAAATTCTAATTTATAAACTTGGGTAGTCACCTCCTTCTGTTCGTTAAACTGTACTTACTATCTGCGACGCTTGTAAGTTGTCAAAGCCGAGCATGTCCAAAGTTAGCAGGTACTAATTTAAGCTGTGGTTACATAAAGTCAAAACTTGTGATCACATGTTCAGAGACTGGTTCGGAAAAGTGGGATTAGCGAGCAATAAATTTAGTTTGGAGTGCAACTCAATGAGACGAGGTGGCAAGTTAGTAGCGGGAAATTGTCTAGACTAAATTTTTATTACGATGCTTGAGAGGAAGTCACTAATTGGGATTTTACTCGACGTGAGCGATCTGAGTGATCAGCCGCAGGCTGGAAGTCACCGATGGTGTACATGCCTACTGCAGTAACAACAGTGCTTTGATAAATTTGTAGATAAAATTAAGCATCCACTATTAGGTGCATTGTTAGGTAACTGCGAACTAACACTAAGTTGACCGACCAGTTGTCTCGGACTGGACATGCGTACTTATTTATTGCGAGCGCACTAGTAGTACTCTGTATAGTTAACCCTTTAATCCGGGTGACCAGTCAGTTGAGAACTCTTGTGACAAGTTTTTGTGATGGTAAATTAAGGAAATAAATAAAGCTGGGCTTGTTCCAGTTTTTTTCCGATAAAAATAGGTGTTCCCAAAAAAATATTGCGTGTGCATTTTTAGGGGGAGAGTGGAACTGAATGCGCATTAAACTTAGTGTGGGAAGCTGAATCGATAAAAAGTAGGTATTTAAAGGAAAGGTGAACCATTGCCGAGGTTCATCGCTGGAAGTACTTCTGCAGGGGAATATTACTGATTTATGTGAGCCGAGGAGTTGAGGCCAAAACGATAAAAGGCTTGTGGACACCTGTGCGATGGGGTAAGGATACTTTTTTATTTTATTTTAAGTTTTTTTTTCTTTTGAAATTGTGAAGACGTGTTTGAAGTTTCATCAACCGGTTTCTGAAAAAAGTGAGTAGTGTCTAGTCGTTATAGAAAATTACTAAGCCGTCAATGATTTTTTATCCTTCATGCAGGTTGGTTCCTTTGATCGATGATCTTTCCTTCATTCACCTTCTCACTGTTGTACTTGCATTGATCATCGTGTATCTTCTTCTTGACGGTCAGCGGAAAAAGCCGTTGTCACTAAGTGTAAATATGGATTCTCCCCCGCGAGAGACTGTGTTCCAGTATGAGGCTAATCCCTGCAGTTTTGAAAAAATTGAGAAAGGTAACCTTTCTACAATGATTACTACTTATTTTGTACCATGGGTGAGGACCAGTCGGTTTTAATATAATTATAGTGCATTTGATTTTGGATATTTCAGGTGATGTATCAAGTACATCAAGTAAATTATCAAGTGTACAAGTTAGAGAGAAAATTTGTGAAACAGAGTTATCCGAGTCTTCCCATATCGAACAATCTCAAGCAGTATTGACGAATAATCATCATCATGAAGGACCCACACGGTCTGTACCAGAGTGTCTTCGAATATTCAAGTCGAAGGATGGAGGTGCTGCTGCACTTACGAATGAAGAAATTATACTGCTGGTCGATTCTAATCATATTCAACCCAGAAATCTCGAGAAAGAAGTTCAAGATTTTGAACGCGGTGTAATTTTAAGGTATGATCTAAAACCGGATTTTCTTGTTTCTCACATGTGTGACGGATCT
>WJFA01003526.1:0-12682 GCA_009870155.1 Pseudobourletiella spinata | reverse complement strand
GATTGTGCATGGAGCCCTGTGAAAAGTGAGCTAAGGAAGTTGCAAGATTATTCGGTAGAGAGCACTCGTGACTCTAAGAAAAGGCTGTGGCTTACAGCCCTTTGTCATGTGTGAACACGGAGCGAACCAAAAGAAAAAATTCCAAGAGATGAGCTAGGGTCAGTCCTTTCATGAGAAATTCAACCGATTTGTAAATCAACTTCTTGTTCCGGAAGAACCACCTTTTGTGATACTGAAAACCGTGAGAAAACTATTTTGTACTAAAAAACAAACCACCAATTGCTAGTGAACGACGCCATCCTAGACCCCACATGTGCCTTTTATGATTATTTAAACCCTAGATAAGCTTTTCATGCTTACTTCAACCCTTAATATGCCTTCTGTGTTGTTTGAAAAGCGAATTGTGTGCCCATTTACTTTAACGTCAACTATAGGCCACGAAAATGGTTGTGTTGAGGTAATGTCTAGGGACCGGATTTCTATGAAAATGCATTATCCATACGCTTGCGTATATATGCCCGACACTTTGTATAAGCTCGATGTAGGGTCTCGACATGCTAAAACAGGTGAAAAAATTTGCATATTTTTTCATAATCCTTCCAAAATGCATGATGCATATGCCCTTGTCATATAACCCAAAACAATTGCATAAAACCCGTCCTAATCCAAGATTTTAATTCCTAGATAATCCTAAGTCCCGATCCAGGATCGACTCGCCCAAATCCATCCCGATCCCAACCGTTCGGGATTTCTCGCCCGGTCTCACTTGGAAATCCCGAACGGGATCGGGACCGAATTTTTACCTCCCGAAAAAACGGGTTCGGGACCCAAGTTTTTCCCAATTTGCGAACAGTATTTTTGAGAAGTCCGAAACGAAATTCAAATTACTTCATCATAATTGAGTCCCAAATTCGTTGTGAAATTTTTTAACTAAAACTATGCCCAAGGTCGCAATATTACGGAACAAGGCCCAGTTTAATGAATGGCTATTTCGAATAATTGTTACGAAGAAATCGAAACCCTAACACCAGAGCTTAGGTAAGAAATGTCCCCCCTTTAGTGTGGGAAAATTTTGGAATAATTACAAAAAAAGCGTCATAAAAATTGTTATAGGAGCTTACGCTGAAGTCTGCGGGTATCCGCGGAACGGATCAGATAATTCTGTGTGAATAGTGGATAGATCCTTGTCCAATCCGCAAATATTTGGATAGGATACGGATGGAGCAAAATTGTATCCGCAATTTGTGGATCGGATAGTGGTTTAACAATTGTTCTAGGAAGTACAATGCTGGAGATTTCATAGTAATCTTGGGTTATAAAATGTTACCTAGACGCAGTGTGGCACGTAATATGCGATCAGCCCCTTAGGAGCGAGTCTTCATAGTAGGGATGCACAATACTGATGCGGAGCATCGTATCGCATCATCGGACGCGATCAGTAGACGCGGATGCGACATTTTGGGAGCGTATCTCATTCGCATCATCCTCATGATACGATACTAGGGTTCAGTTTCGCATCTGTCGCCGGATGCGGTATCCGCATCGCATCACGTATCAGATGGGCTAAATTAAATGTTACACCAGGCTAATTGTATCAAAGTTCGATCCACATTTTAAGAATATATTTTCGTAATAATTTTAACATTTACGAAATAAAATCACTATACATTGATTGGTACACCAACCGTAAGCTTGGATTCAATTACATGGTGTAAACGTAATTCAAAGGAAAGTAATTCGTAGTCCCTCTCTGTAAGCAAAAATATCCAATGAGAAATACATCATATCCCGTCACAACCTTACAACAAAGAAATATTAGGAGATAACACCAAAGCTCGATCCACACAAATAATTAATGTTTTTCTAATATTTCTAGAATGACCGTTGTGTAGGAAACGTATTGTTGGCTTTTTCAGTAAGCGTATTGTGAAGCAGTGCTTTAAAAATCGCATTGACAAATACGAATACAAATGACAAATACGAATAAGAAATACATGTATTTCTGTATTTGTATTTTCCATTGACCAGCTTAAGCATTCGTATTTCTATATTTGTATTTGTCAATGATGGGCTTAAGTACTTGTATTTCTATATTTGTATTTGTCAATGATGGGCTTAAGTACTTGTATTTCTATATTTGTATTTGTCAGTGATGGGCTTCAGTACTTGTATTTCTATATTTGTATTTGTCAATGATGGGCTTGAGTACCTGCATTTCTGTATTTTTATTTGCCAATAGCAGGTATTTTTCAAAGCACTGGATTCTGAAGTGATTTACTCTGTGAAATTTTCCTCCGATCACGTTTTCATAAATAGGGGTTTATTGTGTCATTTTCTCTTCTCCGCTGAGGGGTTGCTCACAGATATCGATATCACGGAGGGGGTAGGGGTGGTCAGCGTCTGATCACGCTCGATTATAAGGACGTATGTACGATAATGTAAAAATGATTACAGGGAGGGGGTAGGGGTCGGGTTTATTCTTTCTCAGTTTGATATCGATATATGTAAACAGCCCCGAGCAGAAATGAAACAAAACTTGCGGGAACTTTCAAACAGAATGTCTGCGTGGATTTATGCGATGTGAGATGCGACGCATATTGCATCAAGGCTAGGGAAACCTCGGTGGCCTGTGCTGCACGTTTCTGAAACGTCGGCATCCTTCCATTCCTACCCTGTTATAAACTGATCTAGCGAACGAGTGTGCGTAAAAATCTAATTCTTTCGCAAAACGTCAAAAATGTGTGTTTAGAGAGTCTGGTGGCATATTTTTCACCCCAAAACCGGGTTTTATGTTACCCGAATAATTTTCATTGGCCAAATTTGAAGATGTGGCATGAAATTTGAAGACCAGAAGGGACGACGTGATAGTGGTGCACTAAGACATAATTCAAACCAGGATTTTTTGGCTTTAAAACGGGTAGCATACGACCCGAATTTACGTTTGCAACAAATTGTTGAATTTACTACATGACCAATATGTATGTGTGAGTTTTCAAGTGCAGTTAAGACCAATTAAGTCAGTTTAACTACAATGCGGGTATCATGATACCCGGATTTCAAATTTCTTACGTTTCATTGAATTTATAAAACGACATTGGTCATGTTGTAAGTTCAACAATTTGTTGCAAACGTAAATTCGGGTCGTATACTACCCGTTTTAAAGCCAAAAATCCTGGTTTGAATTCTGACTTAGTGCACCACTATCACATCGTCCCTTCTGGTCTTCAAATTTCATACCACATCTTCAAATTTGCACAATGAAAATTAGGCGGGTAACATAAAACCCTGTTTCTCCACATCTTCAAATTTGGCCAATGAAAATTAGTCGGGTAACATAAAACCCTGTTTTGGGGTGAAAAATATGCCACCAGACTCTCTACACACACATTTGACGTTTTGCGAAAGAATTAAATTTTTACGCACACTCGTTCGCTAGATCAGTTTATAATAGGGTAGGAATGGAAGGATGCCGACGTTTCAGAAAAGTGCAGCACAGGCCACCGAGGTTTCCCTAGCCTGATTGCATCCGCATTCGCATCAGTATTCGCATCCAAAATGATGCGATACGAGCACAGCGTATCGCATCACATAGGCGCCATCTTGATGCGAATAATGATCGCATCGCATCAGTGTATTCGCATCCAAAATGATGCGATGCGAGCACAGCGTATCACATCACATGGGCGCCATCTTGATGCGAATAATGATCGCATCGCATCAGTATCAGCATCAGCATCATGTCGGATGCGGAAACCGCATCGCATATGTGCATCCCTACTTCATAGTATTTATCGCTGTCACAACTTTTTGTGTCAAACGGGTTGTTTTCTCATGATAAAGTTGTGAAAGTGATTGAATGGGATTCCTTGATCGATTCATCAGGCGTAGCTAAGTTCTGGGTAGAACTGCACTTACTGTTTGTGAGCTTGAGCTAGCCACCTTTCAGCAGGTTATTTTTGTTGTACACAAAGCAGAACAATTCTTACCTAGTAAAAAGAGCAACGACGAGGGTGATGAATAACACATAAATGTTTGACAACTGACTGACAGAGATGAAACCACAAAACAACGAAATAATATGGATATGAGCAGCAAAGAGGGAACGAAGGGATACAATAAGGAAAGAAACTTTTGTGATTATTCCATTTTCATCTCTCACATACCTCTGACTTCCCGCTTAAGTTTACTTTCGGCATCTTTATTTTTTTCACTATCCAAACTTGTCGCTGTATGGTATCAGGTCTGCTTCAAGTACGCACTAAATTTTCTCGGATTCAACCCCTCCTCCTTCCAAAAAGTCTTCCAGGCTCTCTGCGGACGTAACTGACTGAGAGTTTCACCGCACTGCGCCGCTGTCAAGCTCAGCTAAGCTCAGGCAAGTCCTAATGTGTACTGTCATGTGCCAAGTGAAGATGCTGTAAGGACAAGACATAAGCTAACTTCTTCAGCTCTTCAAGAACTTCATACATGGGATACTTTAACAAACAAATTCGGAAATTTAAAAATAGCGTTGTCACCGCAGCGCAAATGTCTCATCCTCTATTCGCAAAAGTGGGATGCACCATAACATTTTCCCAGATGAACTACCACTGCCTTCTCCGCCCTCCACCACAACACTGCATATGCAATGTAATTTTCCCAAGTTAACCCTGACCACGTTGCGGTCCTTGAGGAGAAAAACTCTTAACATATTGACGACCGTCTGTCTGGTAGAACAACGGGATTGGAAAGCTAGAAAAAACCTTGTAACAGCAGCGATGGCGGATGCAACAGTCACGTTGAACTTGGGGGATTCGAGCCGACCCAACGGATCTATAGTTCAATTTAGATCTTTCTAAAAAGTATTTCCCATCCATTTAAATGCAAATCATATGCAGACTTTATGGCTTCTGTCTGTGGACGTTGTCGAAGGGAACTCGAGTGCATTGGGAAGTCGGGAGTGTGTCTGAAAGGAATCAGGTTAAGAGTTAGGGGAAATGGCATTGTTGGAGGCATACTAAGCGGAGGAGAGGAGATCTTTGAATTCTCTTTTCCATGCTCTGCACACAATATTCAACGCGAGCGAAAGAAAGAGAGAGTGCGAGGGTGGGAAGTGTATTCAATTAAATACGATTGATTTGAGAAACAATAAATCAAAGGAAAATGGCTTGAGAAAAAGCAATAACATTACAGCCTTCCTTTTTCCTAGTAAAATGGACAGACACTCTCGTCCCGGATATGCAGCCCATATAACTCGCCTTCATTTGGTTATATTTTCCGTATGCATACTACCCTCTGACGGGCTGGTAAACGATAATTTAAGACTTCTACGGGTATTAGTATACACACGGTTAGGGATGAGCACCCTCACACACACGCACGCACACCTCCACTCTACAAGTACGGCTATGCCCAAGAGGCCTTCTCCGAAGAGTGTCGAATGGTGAATGCTTGTAAGTACAGGATTACCATGGAGGGGGCGACGATAAGGTTAATGAAACTTTTTATTTATTCTCAGCCGCCGGGATAATGACAGCTAGTGGAAATGAATCATTTCATCACATCCTCGCTCCTGGAATGCATCAAAAGTTAATATATCTCTCCAGTTCAAGTCCTTTCACATCTCTATAAGGGTAAGAGGAAGCCCTTCCTTCGCAGCCCACGCATCGTGTATGTCTGCGTACATGCTATTGCGTCGATGAGGATCCTAATGCATTCATCTCATTCTTATTCCATTTATGAGGGTCATTTGGAGAGCTACGAGGCGTGGACGCGGAGACGCGTTGAACGGGACAGAATAGTGTGTGGCAGTCTGGACTGAATGGGCCGTTTGGTATTGGATTCGTATATTATTTTTTTATTGTTCCATGATCCTGTGGTTATCTGGGAATGAGATGAATTATCATCGTCCTCCTGTCATTCTGCCAACCGTATTACAAGCTGAATCCATTTCACAGAAGCTCACAATGCTCCACGCTCCATTATGATTCTGAGCATTACGGTACTGAATATCTGATTTGTGTGGTCTCCCAGCTGTCAACCCTCACACGTCTTTACATGTCCACTCACGGCTGGAAAGAGGTGTGTGGTTTCTTGTAATACCACTACATTGCTACAGCTACTACTAGTTGTGATTTGACCCCCTCTGAAGACGATTACGCCGCACCTCTAAATATATCATATGATGATGGAGCCACTGGTGGACCCACTGACCGTACATACCCTGGAGGTTCTCTTAAATATGAATTTTGTGGACAAATCTGAAGCAACACGTGAACACGTGACTGAAAATAGACTTGGACAAGAGGAGTATGTACCTAGTTAGAATGAGTTTTCCCACTCTTACTCATCATTGGCTTAAACGTCAGCGACCGTCATGTGGAGTCTTCCTCGCATGGAAGGCCCCACTTTGCTACGCCTTTACGAGGGATGATAAGTGCCCAAAATCGTAAACCTGGGGGAGGATGTTCCCTTTGTCTTTCTCTCCCCTCCGTACTCCCCCCGCTACTTGTTGTTCCAGCTTCAAGTACACTGTAACATTGAGGCAGTAACTCCATGGTGGAGCGGACCGGGGATGGGAAGTCATTGGGAGGAAATAAGGCGGAAAAACGGGCCACATGTTCCACTTCCCAGCTATACAACTCTCGTCCGCATCACTCCCACGCCACCGTCCTGGCTGGAGACGAGACTGGAATATATGCAGACAGGAGGAGTGGCATATGGCAATGACATTACAAGTTTGTGAAGCGGGAATGCGATAAGTGAAATTATTCCAGGACGAGCCTAAAATCAGTGTGCTCATCCGTGAAACTCCTTTTGCAACTTCTCCATCCACTTTGTTCGTAATTGATCCTGTTTCCCCAAAATTCATTCTCCGAAACTCTCCCTCATTTCCAACCACCCACTCACTCACATTCAGTCGGGAGGGAGCCATATATGATGAGAAAGTTTGACTTTCCATTTCCAAATTATATAGCACAGAGATTGCATATGGTGTAGGGTTTATCGGGAGGAGGGACGGATTAATTTTAGTACATATTATTAATACCGTGAATTTAAGCCGACACTCCCAGATTCCCTCTCCACTTTTTAGAAAACTTTAGTGTCAATAAAGACAATGATAGTATGGGGAAGGTAGTCCAGGCCAGTCAATTTCCCTCACCTTTATTCCCCACATACATTTCTCCGTTGGAACAACTTGGAACTCTCCGCATGGCAATCTATAAGTACAAAGTTTGTAACCGGAGGACTAATTCACTCATAAAGATGTAATAAAGAACACTTTTCCATCACTTCCATTTACGGATTAACAGGGAGAGATCTTCCATAAGAGGAACAACAACTGCTAAGCGTTCAAACGATTGGGGTGGTGTGACGAAGGGAAAGATAGACAGACCGAGATAGAATGAATGACTGAATGCATGAGTGACTAAGTGGGAAATGGAAGTGTTCACAAATAATTTCATAACTTAAAGGGAAAGAATGGGTAGAAAAAAGTGAAGCTGTATTGAGAGTATTCCCGTTGGTGATGCTAACGTAGATAGGGAAGGAGGGAGTATAAATGGGGACGTAATATGTGAACAGTTCCAAACCGCGCCAGCAAAGTGTCAGGAAGGACAACAGTGGAGGGTCCATGAAATTCTTATAATGTATATGAAAGGTTGCATACGCACGGTGTGGCACGCATTATGGCACTCCCTCCGTTTAATTCTGAGCCTAAAAGTGCGAGCCATGAGAGCTCCGCTGTGCTGCACCTCCACAATGATTAGATTAAACCATTTCACTCGTAATAATCATCATCCCGGACTCTTTCCCACACATTCTTTCCCTCCTCATCCCTTCCTCAAATTTTGACCTGGGATGAGGAGCCAATGTGTTCTATAAAAGTATGGTTGTGTGCGGTAATTTCCAAGCCCTTCCACTCCCACGCACTTGCAGACTCACATGTACGTGCACACAAAGGAACACTTATATGAGCACACACGCATGCTCAATACACACATTTATAGGACTTTTAATGGGCTCAGGTATTAAGTACCACGGAATTTCGACTCAGTTTTACGTCCGATCCCATGTATTTTCTGAGTGTCCCTATAGGTGAGCCCTCATTCAACTTCTTCATTTTCGGGATGAGAGGCGGGGAGACTAGTCTCTTATCTGTTAGGAAAACTTTTTCGTTCACCTCATTCACATTACCCAGAAACTACCCGAGTCCAGCCTTAAAAGTCGGTTAAGTGTTAAAAGTGTAATGGTGAAATCCCTACTAAAAGATGAAATTCTAACATTTTCACCGATGGCCTCTCCCTGATCCTATCCAATATATCTTCAAATATAACACGTATCTAACGTATGCATGAGAGTGCTTGTCATTCCGCAGTTGGTCGGTTCCATCCTCTCTCACTCAGACTCAATAAGTTTCTCTCGGTCGGCAAGCATTACACCCCGTCGGCCTCTGAACTCTGAACTCTGAACATATAAAATTACGACAGGGATGAGAGTGTTAATATTGTGAGGACTATGAAGGGGTTGTTGGGCCATATAGAAATAGTTGTAGGCCACGTGGCTAGTAGTATCATGCCATATTTCAGGCTCAACTTTCTGAATAAATATTCAATTGAATACATAATGACTTGATTCATTAAGCGGGAAGGGAAGCAATGAGAATTTCGCAAGGGATCAGTTTCCATCTCACTCTATTTTTCCCATAGTCTGTAATCAAGTACCGTTTTAATTTCCACCCCCTACTAACTCTCCCACAAACCATGTGAGAAGTAGAGCTCGCCCACAAGAATTGATGTAAATGTAAATTGAGTTTTTGGGTTAGGGTTCTGTTCTTAGTGGGAAATTTTCATTGAGATGTTCATGAATAAAAACTAATTAAAGAACAAGCCTACGCGCCAAAGAGGGTCAAAAGAGTGAGAGGTGCGAAATCTGTAGATAGTTGAGGAGCTTTTAAGGGGGGGAGTTACTGTGGATGGAGGGAGGGAGAACTGCCAACCACTACGCAACTTTGTTGGCAAAAACAATTTAGAATAAGTTTGGAAATGTAAAAAGCGTTTTTCACCGCCGCTGGCAGCCTTAAGGCCACAGAATGACTGGAAATAATTCTAGAGCGTATGAGAGAGGGGGAAATTTTAAAGTGCTGGCAGCAAGGTTCGAGCCACGTTGAATGAAAAAGTGCGTGTGAGTGTTTCTATGTGTTTGGTAGGGTAGGAACCATTGTATGGGCAAAGTTTTTCGGAGACAACGAACAAGATTTGAGGCGGGAGTAGCTGGGGGAGAGGGGGGACTTGTGATTCAAGTAAAGAACGTTGATGGTGCTCAAGTGAGACATAACAAGTGATCTTAAGATGACCTCAGGGACTTGTTCCAAGGCCATTTTGCAAGACAGAGAGAGGGGGGACGGAAAATGGGAAACTTGTGCCTCTCCTCCTCTATGGCTTGCAAAATAATTTGGGACTTTGGCAACCCTTAGAAATATCGGACTGGCCATGGCATCGGGACCAGCCACAACTGCCCCGCCGTCAAACTCTTTGCCATGACTATTACAAGGGTATATGTGATCCGCGAGCCAAGAGCCTCCTCCCTCCCCGTCAGTCCGCTACCAAAACATTATGAACTTCATGGTCATCTCACGTTTACAGTTGTGATTCTGAGCTGCTTCACTCCGATCTATTCGCCTTGAGCATGATATAAATGAAATAGTAGGCGGCAGCAATTATGTAGGGATCTCCAGTCGAAACATATCGATCAGACTAACAAAAAACTTGGGCATGGTCGCGCCAGCCCCGAACGTATGCATTCCATACTAATTTGTTATGGATAGTAACTTTGTCCAATCGCTCCGCCGTAGTTTGTCCGCACTCTGTATTTTATTGCAAGGAAGGCCTTCGGTACAACTCCACCCGTAGGACCTTCCCCTTTCCGCCAGTAGCTCACCATAAATTAATCTTATTTTCCTTAAGATTTTCCCATCTAGCGGTTTTCGTAAGCGCATAATGTCCAGCATCCTCCTTCACAGACAGTGCGAGAGCATCAATGCGGCCTCACTTCCCTTAGACTATAGCCCATTCGCTTACACAGGTAGAGTGGAAGTTTGGGCGGTAGTAGTAGTAGACCGCTTTAGCACAGGGCTCAGGCTTGGATCCTTCAGTGGGAGCAGAATACATACAGTTGAATGTAGGTCGTCTCCTCATACATACTTGATTCAGCAGAGCGGGACTGAGGATCCAAGATGTCACATGTGAAGGGAGGGAAGAGTCCGCGTTAATGCGACAGCATGATTGATCGGATCAACGGAACGTTTGAGCCGAACGTATACACCATACTACCCGCAGTGGATCCAGTATGATGAGTGCCAGTGTCTCAGGAGAAGCAAGATTTATCCTCGCAAGGCAACTTCCATGTATCTATGCTCCATAACAGAGGCGCTTCAACTTTGTGGCTTTACTGTTCTTCTCACTTGATTCTGCTGTCAACTACATACATTAGTACGTAAGCCTGCGTACAGGGTGCACTCCAACTTATTAACCTGCATTCATGCAGGTTAGTAGTTTTGCCCACAACCACTTTTCATGTTGGGAGCATAGCAGGCGTATTTCGCAACTTTTTCAAATGTTTTCTTCCCAACCGTGTTGAACACATCAATAGCTCAGCTAAGTTCGAGGATGGGCACTGTGACTGATCCGGAAGTTGGTCAAACGTCATGTTAACCGGTTTCTGCACGTACGCTATAACTATGCCATGTCGTTTTTACACTATATAGGTTTTCAATACGTACTTGTGTCAGTGGAGGAAGCTCGTAGACCACTGGGAAACGAGTGGAGAGTTCATGTACTAGCGTGAGTGTATCGTTGGACGGTGTTGCTTCACATTTGGTATAGTGATGATAGCATATAGGTGCGTGGGTTTGCATAGGGCAGTTGAGTAGTTAAATAACCAGTGGTCATTTGGGGTCTACAAACGTTGGAAACACGATGGCAGAGCGTTAATGGCTGGCGTTCGTTATTAGTGTGGAGGTAGTGGTGGAGTGATGATATCTATTGTTTCGTCTTGTGAAATGTTGGGTTGTGTTTTGTGGATTTTCAAGTTTAGTGTGGTCATATTTAATACTTTCCTCAAAAAGTGAGATACTGTCACTGTTCCTGACGAGGTGAGCGGTGTATATATTTGGTTATGAACACATCGTCTTAAAATAAAAATGCGACAATTATCCAACCACCAGTTCTTATACATGCCTAATCCATACTGAAAATATTAATCAACACCACTTTCATACAACACAACCCCAACACCCACATTCACATACCCCGCCGACAAACACATACACACAACGATAGCTTCATTAATGTAGGTTTCTTAATATCCTGTTGTCAGGTTTATTTTACTGTTCATTCTCATACAAGCCAATTTGTTTCTTGCGTCAGATTTCTACCAACTCCGGAAAAACAACTGTAACTTTAGCCACCTTCACTTGGGAAAGTAACTTTTCCCAGTTGTACAGCATGGGATGATGGGAGGCTGTTGAAATGAGTTACTTAATTGTTTGCTCAGTATTATATCTCTTTCTCATAAGGTTAGAGGTCAAGTTGGCTGGGAATATACAGGGTGTCCCAAAGTGATGTATTCGATTTATTTCGGGAATAAAATCTTAGGAACATCAACGATGTCTCAAATTGAAGCTGAGTTCTTGGGATTACATATTATTACATTACTATACAACCATCAATTTGGACTTTTTCACGAGATAATAGCAAGGGCAGTCTTAACCTTTGGCTAAAATGTTGGGTCATCTCAGAATTTGACCTCCGATGACCCGACCTTCGGAAAACTACATGTCCTTTCGGCCTACAAATGAGTTACCCTTGTGTTTAGATCTCGAAAAATGCCAAATCGATGATTTTTTTAAAACCGTTTGGCTTGTGGACGGATTTGAACCTCCCCTTTACGCCTATGTTTAATCATCCCCAAAAATCGGTTTTCGGTTCCTATTTCTAAACTAGCCAGCCGATTTCGAGGACATTTTTGGAGATGTACAGTGGAGTTGGTGTATAACGGTTTGGCTTGTAATGGATTTTCTTTTTAGTGGTGGGTTTTACACGGTCCCCTCTGGTATACTTACAATGTATAAGGTTACTCTTATAGTGGTATTTTCTATAGTTGTGGGATTTTTCCGGTCCCTTGAGGAACCGTTATAGACAAACCCCACAGTCCCAAAGACTCAGCTTTAATTTGAGTGATCGTGTTTGTTCCTAGCTTCAGTAGTTTGGATTTATTCCCGAAACAAATCGAATACGTCATTTTGAAACACCCTGTATAAACGCCAGCATTCTTTGCCTTAATTGCAGGATATGCTGGGGGTGAATTTGGGAAATTTTAACGACCAATAAGTACTTTGCTCTAGTGCTTGTGGGTGAGGTTGAAATCAGTATAATGGCAAAGGTCATTACGATCACGATGAGAAACGCTCAAGAGATGGCCAGATGCTTAGGATGATTTCGTACGGTGATTTGACTATGAGAAACTTGCATAATTCAGCTTATTGGTCGAGGAACATTTTATGTACTTCCAAGGTGATACCCTTATATAACCCGCGTTATTCACAGAAGGAATAATTATTCCTTCATCTGCTTCTTCAATAATTTTTGTAAGGTTGATGCAGTTAGCATGTGCTCAAGGTACACCAAACTTACTTGACCGTGGA
>WJFA01003525.1:0-12682 GCA_009870155.1 Pseudobourletiella spinata | reverse complement strand
CATGAAAATCATCCGACATGTGTCGGATAATTTGCAGCAATCGCCGACACGTGTCGGATGATTTGCATATCAAATCCGACACGTTTCGGGTAATTTGGACCGACATTTGTTGGATGTCGGATCAATTGCATGTCGGTGTCGGTCAACTTGCACTCCGTGTCGTGTCGGATATTTTGCACAAAATTTGGTCATATCGGATGTAGGGTGAATTGGAGGGTGGTGCCGGATGTCGGATGAATTGCAGATTACATGTCGGGTAAATTGTAGCCCCATCCGGCACGTGTCTGACAACTTGAGCCGACATATGTCGGATGTCGGGTGAATTGTGGTTGCCGGGGCTAGTTTACGACCGTCTCGCCATGGCCACCACTTAAGTAGCAGTCGTGTACGCTGAAAGCACAGATGACCCACAATTAATGCGAGCCATGCCGCCTGCAAATCTTACGGCTACACATAACGTGCTTTCTCCTAAGTGCATTAATGCGCAACATTTTTTCCCGTGGCTATGCAAGCAACTACGCATTCTTTCAGTGAATTGTCACAGTTTTCAGAATGCGAAAATAACATTAGTTCAAGGCTTAATAATTAACAGGAAGGCTCAATCACAACTGGCTCGTCGTGCCGACGTTCTATGGCACAACGTAAATACGATATGGACTCTATACGCTGCATTACAGCTCAAATTGATACAAATGATTTTGAGAAAATCCCCCTTTCAGTACATCAAATGAATCATGTTACTGTTGGCTTTGTTACTAGTTGACGACCCTGCAATACATGTGTGAAGACTATGATGCAGTACCGATGCTATCCGACCGCATTTTCCTGGACCCAAGTTCGTGGGAACATGCAGGACATTTATCAAGCTTTGTCAATGGAACATGTCATCGGGGATTA
Source organism: Pseudobourletiella spinata (assembly GCA_009870155.1). Classification (NCBI taxonomy): domain Eukaryota; kingdom Metazoa; phylum Arthropoda; class Collembola; order Symphypleona; family Bourletiellidae; genus Pseudobourletiella; species Pseudobourletiella spinata. The sequence goes on along the minus strand of WJFA01003525.1, from coordinate 11,785 downwards.
AATAGTGCCTTTATGATATTGATTATGATATGCTCTCAGCGTGTTTAATAATTAAATCGAAAAACGACAATTGAATTCCATAAGCGAATGCACGACGCGGAGTAGTTTACAAACTGAAACCGCCAACATGTTTCCTCTGTCCCGGTCACCGTCACCGACCTCAATATGTCCTAAATTTTGGTACAAGTTGATTGCAAAACTTGTCAAAACAGATCAAAGTCACAAGTAGACATTGCAGCTCCTAACCTTCGCATTTAATTACCGCCGTATTTTCTACTCGTCTCTGAAGGGTTCATTTCCATCGGTTTCCGTGGAAGGAGAACAATGAGAAGTACTACTAAACCCTAATAAAATAACATTGTTACAGTTTCATAAAACTGAGTTTCAAGTTGCAACTTGCAAAAGCATATGTGGTGTAAAATTTTTATGAACAAAATGAGGAAAATTAGCGCAAATGTATCGAGCATGTACCCCAACTCAGAATTTTCCCAACACCACAATTATTATCTCTCCTCCAGCTTATACCTAAAAGCAGGTGCCCTTTCACACACAAGTCTCACCTTAACTCGATTTAACAGAGCTTCGGACAAGGGCGAAGCGAATCCAACCCGTTATCTTTCACAATGAAAATCCAGACAGCTCTCTACATCGTTCTGCTTGTTGTCGTGTCGTCTGCACACGCTATGTCCTACTGCAACTTAGCGGAGTGTCATAAATAACTGCCAGTGTTTCTTGGAATATTGCTAGAAATGTGCGGCTGCGGCCCTCTGGGGAAAGGGGTACTGAATTTATACCTAGTCACTTGGAGTATCTAACTTTGTTTTTTGTGATGGAATTTTGCAGGATCCCATGCAGTTGAGTGTGACAAGTGAGAAGTATTGCTTCTAACTAAGTTATATCTTGATTTTCATCAGATTGCCGAACCGGTTGCTGGAACATACCAAGACACAGGACGCAGTGATGGATTTAGCGGGTAACGGAGTCGTAATTAAGATTTTTCGGGAGCAGTGGTGATAAATAGTACGGTTGATCAAATTGTGGGAATATTTGTTAATTTTGGTAAAGCAGGAACTAGGACTACAGTCAACTGCACTTCCACATTAAATGCTTGTGTTTTGTGCTTCCAGCGTACACTTTCCGGTTCCTCCAACACTATCACGTCTATAGACGGATATTTGCACTAATTGATTTGCGTTTACTTGTCTCTCTATTACCTTTCAGCTTTTTCTCATGCTAACAAAAGTTTTCTCAGTTTCTTCTTCCCTACATGTGTAAAGTTCCCATTTCACTTTCGTTCGTGTCTCCACCACTCATAAGACAAAGGGCATGTCCATTTTGAAGGCAGACCCATAGGCGTTTGTTGGTGCGCTACTCCAACAACTTCGATAGCTCTGTGCGCGTCGTCAAACTGGCCTCGGAAACGCACGACTCAACTGCGGAATGACTATGTCAATGACTACACACACGAGGCCAGGGGAGTTGGGACTAACAAAATCACTTTATTAACACACAATTAACTAATCCAATTTTTCCAATGAAAGACCAGTGTCAGGAAAGTTGAAAATTCAGTCGGAATCTCACAAATCAGTCACTAGAGAAATACCACTATTTTACAAAAGTCCCGGTCCACGTCAGGGTAACTTGATACACTTCGACGAAATTCACAAAACCCCAAAGTCTGTTTTCTGTCCGAAAACCCAGCGCAGTCAGGAGCGCTACACAGATGGGAACTCGTCGACGGTCAAATCCAAACTCCGCCGCGCTGGAGCAGTCGGTCCGCTTTTATAGGCGAAGGCAAGCGCGCCCGAGAAGGTTCCACGGCTTCTGGAAAAGGTCATCCCATTCGCTGGGCAGAAAGTTCATTTGTAGTCCACCCGTCACCAGAACGTTCGGCGCGCTTGCTCTTCATGCGCTGGGCGAAGATCGCAACGTTCTACTACGTTCCATCTCCACGCGCCTCCAGAACGTTTCGCAGAGTGTGCTGTGGAAAGAGATGGGCCGAGCGCTCGTCGCTGATTGGTCCAATTCATTCGCCCATCTTCTCATCCTCTCTCTCCGTTCTCCGAACACACCAGCACAACACAGGCTTGGAGCTGAGCGCTGAGAGAGAGGGTTCCAGAGCCCCGATTGGTGGCCCCAGAACTTTCGCTGTCAGTCCATTTCCTATGACAACTCGAACTCATCCAAACGTTTCCTCAGTTTATAATTCATTCTGAAGTTTTCCAGCTCCGACTCGCATTCTCGCCGAAACAGGCGTTACCGTTATTTCATTTTTCCGTCGGTTACGCTGTGAGGAAGCGGAAACTAGAATTCAGATGCCAAGAAGCGTATATCCGTGGTCTTTGATCGACTTCCTGTCACAACGACTGGAGATCGTAGCTCACCCGTCATGATCTCTGCTACTTCTTACATGCGAATACACTGGCCTATAAATATAAGCGACCCTTTTCATGGTCGTGCCAATCCTTCGGCATCAATCTTTATATGCTTCATCCTTCGGGCATCTCACGGCAACGACGAAAATCACTGCAGCCTGTTTGTGTGCGTCACTCCATCAATCGTCAATGATGTATCTTGCATGAGTTGTCTATTCAAATTTTATCCAATGGGCAGCACCTTCGCTGTGGTTGATTCACCAGTGGATTTTAAGCTGTGCGCCGTTTATCGTGTGTCCGTACCTACATTTCCTTACGTATTACGCACGCGGGATGTTTGTGTATGTACATACTAAGAATTGCATAGTAATAATATTGTTAACTACATCAACTTACACGTATAAAGAACGTATGCGGGAACTGTAATTATGACCGCATAAAATTTTGAAAATCTTGCTACGACGGCCAACATTTTAAGTTCAAATTCATCAAGAAAAAAATATCGAACCATCGTTAACTTTAAGCATATGTACATACGTTGTCGCTGATTCTTATTGTTACGAGAATTGAGGTCCAACATACACACTGAAACTTCTAAATTAATTTTTGCACGTGTAAACTGAAACGCCGCATAGCCTACAATTATTGTTTCATTTTCCTTCACATTTCGAAGTTGCGAAATCATACTTCGATGCTCCAATGTGAAAATTCAATGTGAAACAGAACTATGAATCAGGAACTTGAATCATGTTCATTGTAAACATCATCATTTTTATTAATTAACAGAACCCCGAATTGTTTCTAAATCGCGCTTTACTCACCGTGGAACTCCGATTACTGATTCATAATCGAATTTTGTAATCCTACTTCGAAACTCATTGTTCCTTGGTAAGCTGTGAATCCTTAATTTAACTACGTTAAAATTCTAAAAGTTTGAAAATCTTAAAACCACGGCTTATATTGCACGTTAGCTAAATTATTAAGAAAAATATCAATATTCAGTTTGAGAACATGTTTTATCTCAGTTAATTATTGTTTCGCATACTGTGATCCAACAACAACAGACTTCTAATACCAAGACTTCCAAATACTCCAACGTCAGTAACGTTTACGTTAAACTACTACTGATACATATGTACCACGTTTAAACATTGCATGCAGTAACAACATCACACTCCCCCATGTGCATGTGTAACCCGAATTCCCGTGCTGACCGTTGCGCACCCATACAACTTCCCTGAAACTCCCGCAGCCGTCAGCCGTGCAGCAACAAACTTCCCATACCCAACTGCAAAAGCAGTTCTACAGAACTCATTGTCTTACAGTCCGCCCTCCCTAACACAGTTGTACTACACACGGCACACCTTTCCCATCCACCACCACATTGCTGCAAGTATACGGGCCATTTGTACACGTGTTAAATACATAGTTCCGCGTCCTACCGTTTAAACACAGAAAAACATAGTGGTAGGAGCGAATTCAGAACATTTGTATTCCTGCATAATTAAATGTAAACAAATTTCTTTATAATTCACCCTGTTGACCTGGGTCAAACTCCATTAAAAAACATACAACACATCTACATGACCAAAGACACCTTCCCAACCCAAAAAAATTAAACATACCTCTTACACCATACACAATCGTCTTCTAAATACTCCCCCCAGACCCATCCCGACATCAACCTTTATATAACCTGACTTCCGGACTTATGTAACTTTCCGGAGATTCACAAAACGACCCCTCCAGCACTTTATCAGGACCTGTTGTACCGTCTGACATGTTTTCATCACACGGTAACACCGAATCAAAGGTGCTAGGTTCATCGTCGCCCAAATTTCCAATTGTTCCCCACGTTGCATCACATATATTCACGTCATCATCTCGTATAAATAATTCAAGTAAATACATATGCAAAAACTATTATCGTTTACTATGAGCACTAATTTTCCTAGACTTCGTGTGAAACATGTACCCGTTTCCATGTAAAAGAGTACTTATACGGTTATACTCATTTATATACATGTATACCGGTTAAAACATGTAACCCATGAACCGACCACAAGTCACAATCCCTTCGCACTCGATAAACGCAATATGAGCTTCCACGTGCACAACAGTACACAGTAATAAATGCTTGACCATTTGCCAATCAGTCCACCCGCTACTTATTACTGTGAATATTTACCACCCACAAGCGCGATAAAATACTCCAACATCAGTAACGTCCACGAAACCTACTAATATCATAAGTAACACGTTAAAACATTATACGCAGTAATAAGATTAACACCCACATATCAATTAGTAACCAGTATTCCCCCGCTCACTGTTGCGCACCCATACTACTCCCCTGCAGCTCCCACAAAGAGCATACGTGCAGCAACACGCAGCAATACCCCACATATAATACGTAACCATGAACGTCGGCGAGTTATGCATGAATGTTTTACATTACCATATGCGCTCGTACTAAACATCAACATATGAACCGTTCACCTAGGAGCATCGTGGGTTAGCAATTCCGCCAAACGTATTTACGTAACATATGAATGGCCCCAAAACTCCCCAGGCGCAACTGCAAGAACAGCTACAGACCCCCCGTCCTACAGTCCGCCCACCCTACCACAGCTCTACTACCCACGCCATACGTTTCCCATCCCACACCACCCACATTCCTGCATTGAAATCATACGGACCATTTATATACGTGTAAATACATAGTTCCCCGCCCTACCGTTAAAACACATGCAAATAAATAGTGGTTGTTACAGTTTCAGAAAATATGTATTAGTGTACAATTAAATGCAAACACATTTCTCAATGTTTCCCATGTTAATGTTAAAAATCGCTTTACTTTTTGCATGACGCATATCTCAGGAATCAGCGCGCACATCCAGGCGGCCATGGTACCAAACGAATTCCCAAAGTCTCAGTTTTCCATTGGTAGTAAAGTCATGCATCTACGTTGGGGCACTTGTGTTATAGAGCTAAAAAAACATGTGAAATTTAGTCGTGGGACACCCTACATATCTATATTGAACTATAGGGAAGGGTACTACGATGATAATGAATGGTTGATGGGTAATTTTAAGATGATGATTAGCCAATAAACCGAAGGCCAATGCAGGGAAAATATAATTTTATATTTTATAATTTTTATTGACTTTTATCCCTCGTAAATTACCCCAAAAATTAAAGAAAAGTTAAACTGAAAACTTTGTACAACCCATCGAAATTATGCTTCACCGGGAATCTGGTTTTGTGTGGTCAAGGCGAAATAGGGGGAAATAATTATATGGGACAAACGCCTAGCGTCTCCAGGGCCCCTTTCTCTCTCTTCCTCCCACGTTCGTCGGCACACCAGTGACCCTGTCCTTGTGCCTGCTCTATACTGCATCCAGCAGGTGAGCACGCTGAGGAAGCTCACTGGGAGTTGCGGATTGCAATCAGCCAATGAGCTGATTGCCCGCAAATTTGAATTTCAAACAAATATATAAAGACCTCCGTCAATATAGTAAACACCGTGTCGCGCTCTCCTTTGTGCAGGGTAAACTCTGCAACCACTGCGCTGGGTGTAGCATCATGTGCCACACATCAATCGAAAGGAAGTTATACGAACATTGTTATAGGCGTATTTTCATTTTTATCAAACTTTGACCTCGGACTCATAGAGCAAACTTTGGCGCGCCTGTCTTTGACCGAAGGTAACAGGTCTAGCTAGAATCTCTCATGTAATAAGCAACATGGCCGACTCTTTCTTTACAGTAGAGTCTTGAACGGCTCAACGCAAAATCACGTGTAGCATACCAAAAGAAAGCTAAAGCTCCAAGGATTGTCTACCGGATGGTTAAAGCTTAATTAGACATGGACATCGGGTCAAGAGAAGAGGTCAAAGTTCAACTATAGGGTACATTTAAAAACCACACCACTCACAAATGCAAATGATTCAAACAAGAGATTCCTGATGAAATTTTTCGCAATAAATTCAATTTATAAAACTTTGAAGTTTGAAATAAGATCAAATGCTCAGGTTAAGGGTCAGTCTGTTCATATTTCAAAAAATTGGTCTCCGACTAAAACTAATAGCATCATTATCAAATTACCCGTTCTAGACCCCTAATACGTTTATATGACCTTCAAACAATCATCGACTTCAAAGAATGTACCTAATTAGCAAATTAATTTAATTTAGTAGAATCACAGCAAGAATTCTCCGTTGAATTTTTCTCCACTATTCACCTTGTCTATCTTTGACCTAGGGTCACATGTCGAACTCAACTCTTATGTTCAATAAAGTCCATGGCTGTATCTCCTTCGTATGCGGTAAACTCTGCAACGACTGACGCTGAACGCATCATGGAATGCGGTACACTAAAGGTAACTGAATGCGGTAGTTGCCATTACCGATTCTGAAAAATTTTGAACAAAGTGCCCTACGACAGTTCTTATTGATTAGAGAAGGAGCGCACCAACTATTCCCATTCTTTAAGGGAAAGTTCATCTTGTGACCCCAAATAACCAGGCCGATTTTGCCTAAATTGTAATAGCATGGTGTCCAAAGCTGTCACAAATGTTTCCTGAACATGCATGTGAAAAACTCTCTGATCCGTTCAAACGTTATCATATCTAATTTCAGAGGGACTGACAGTCAGCATGCAGCAGTACAAAATATCACCTACATTCCAGCCATCCAACTTTACAATTACAATGTTATCAAAAGCGGACTGAGGAGCAGCTTTGATGAATATGATGATCTATTTGTTCAAGATAGGTAATGTAGGAAGTGAGGTAAGAGTAATTCTTATTACCGATTCAATCGGCGAGATTTCAGAAAAATGCACAAGGTATCAAATCGTGTACTGTGCTGAAGACATTCTATGCGAATACTTTACAGACTTTACAGTAGTGTCAATCAAAGATACAATCTGTAACTTAAATGGGGTCAAGCAACTTCATCATTCACCAGCTCTGCAAAGTGGGTTGACGCTTTTTGAGACAACCAAGACACTATCAACATTCACAGCAACTGTGGTAACATGTCTAAATTGTTCTGGCGTTCGTTACAGACTCAGAGAAAATCTCACGCATTGTCCCAGAAGGAAGGCCTAAAAGGCCAGAATACAATGCACTGGCCGGGGCAGCCTTCAATGTCGACCATGCTCTGAGGCCCCAGAAAGCTCGTTGGACCCACTGTTGTCTTCAGCTTGTCGTAATACATCCTCCAATCCACACCAGCATGATGGACTATATACTGTATAGTCTAGTCGTTACCCAATGTGATACTATGCCAATAGTTAAGCTCTCATCAATAGAGCTATAGAGCAATAGAGCTACCGCGAAAATGCTTTAAAACCCATCTTCATAATTCTGTATAATTCAAAATCAAATTCTCTTAAATGCTTTTAGTTTTTCACAGCGAAGAGTGTGGCCGTCAACATTTTTTTCAATGTAGATATGTATTTTGCACAATGCTTCTGTGATAAAGATTTGAACGTAGCTGTTGTTGTTAAAGTGGGGAATTGAGCATACCTAAATTCACCACGGCATATCCCATGTGCACGTGCCTTAAGGGTCCTTTGCACGTGTCTTTAGGGCCCTTTGCACGTGTCTTTATGAGCTTTTGCACGTGCACGGTTTCCTTCGAACCCTTCAATATATGACCGGCACAAAGCCTTTTAAAGGTACCGCTCCACCCATTAATGAACTGCCGCTATTTTTTCCATACCCAAGGGACACTATATAAACTCATCGTTGGGTTTCAGTCATCATTCCGCTGATACTTCATGATGGCTAAAACTATCTGTCCCTCCATAAAAACAGAAAAGGGAGAAGACACTCTGGCCATCGATGAGCACTACGTGGAGTCAATATTGGCAGCACGCAGGACCCGTTCCGGGCATCAGTATCTGGTTCTGTGGAGGGGATACCATTTCGAGGAAAGTACATGGGAACCGAAAGGTCACCTTCAGTGCCCCGACCTTTTGAATTCCTTTAAACTGCGATGGAAAATCCACAGCAGGCAAATGCAAGAAGCTGCCCAAATTCTTGTGCCGGAACACATTTTTTATGGTAATTTTTTGTAAAAATGCTTCCGTGCATTTATAGAAATTATAGTGATTGACAAATTTCAAAATTAATACTTTTTGAATGTAGCTGGAAGGTCTATACTCAAAAGGAGAAGAACGAATGGATGGCTACCCCAAGACCGAAGAGGGTCCGCAACAATCTTGAAGACGACCAGGACATCGTTTTTGAAGGAACCGTGGAGAGGGTCCAAGCCAACGCGGAAATCATTTTGATAAATTCCGATGATGAATCAGTCTGCATGGACCCAGCCAAGGACAGTACTCCTATCTGTGTTAGTGATGGCAGTACAAGTAGTAGTAAAGGTACAAGTTGTACAAGTGGTAGTAGTAACAGCAGTTGTACTACAAGTAGTAGTAGTAATAGTAGTAACAGTTGTACTACAAGTAGTAGTAGTTGTAACACCACTGCATGCTGTTACTGCAGCTAAGAGTAGGGCGAATCTATACACTGCGAATTCCGTGTTTACGCACACAGCTGACTCGCGCTGCTAGTGTAAGAGTAGGATTTCCCTTACCACACAACCTGCCACATTGGCTCCCGTTTGTCGCCACGCGTTCCTCGCTCAGCAGCAGCGACAGGAACGGTGACACGCATGCCTACTAGCAGTAGCTGACTCAGCTACATGTAAACATTATGGGTCCGACCGTCCCCACACATATAACGTAAAAATAATAAAATTACGAATATCTTCGTTGAAATTATAATTTTGATATTTTTCCCACCGTCAACCGAAAGCCAATAACCTATTACCCATTAATAAAATACATACAATGCAACTAACCTACACGTATGATAACTATTAGCATGTAAACTTACCAGTCCTTTGCTAATGCATGCACACATGGAGTGAGCCGGCTAACCGGGTTTCATACAAATCAATCCTTCTCTCATGCTCTCATGCTTTCATGCATTTTGTAGGTGGCTACCTATAGTTTTGTCAGCCTTTAGCTTCTGAAGGCTGACACAGTAGCTATCTACCCATCAGTCAGCGCCTCATAAGCACTGGACTGATGAAAACCCACTGTAGTGCGGCTCCCACTGGTAAATGCTGGTGGTAAGAGCTGCTATCCGGTGGTGTACGAGTAGGGTTTCTGCCTAGATGTTCTCTGGGTAGAAATTCGGTCTGGCTTACGGGCTAGCTAGTTTGTTAGGGCGAACAGTGGAAGCTGGTCCATCCCCCTCGATTCCAGGGACTTGAGAACTTAGCTTGTGGGCCTGCCAAGAGTATCTCTTAGGAGTTCTTATTCTCTGGCTTACGGGCTAGTAGGGCGACCAGTGAAAGCTGGTCCATCCCGGTCGAGTCCAGGGACTTGACGACTTAGCATCCGTTCCTGCCGAGAGTACCTCTCGGGAATTCATGAGCTCTGGCTTTCGGGCTCGTAGGGCGTGTTAGGGCGATCAATGAAAGTGGGTCCCTCCCACTTGAGTCCAGAGTCTCGAGAACCTAGCTGTGGTCATTGACCATTTTCATACACACAAACACACTCACACACATTTATACATTCAACCGCTCACACATACACACACATTTAATTATAAATCCTTTTAGTTACACATTTATTTCATGACCCTCCCGCTAGATGGCACAGATGTCGATTTGGCATGACCCTGTATCATTGGCTTTCGGTTCGGTCCATTATTAGTTGTGTAAATTGTAACCATTTAATTTGATTCTGTTTAATTCGGTATTTCATATTCCTAATAAATTCCACCCAGTATTTGATTTATTCGTGGCACAGTCATTCTAGAATTAATTCATCATGAGCCTCAAAGTCATCCACCATACCCTTAGATATTTAGCCATAACGCTACAAGTAGTACCTACAGGCCACATTAGGGCGCGTGGCATTGTCACCGTTGTGATTCTAATCGGCGCGTAAAACTATTTGTAACATAGCTCAACCGGGATGTAACCAAATTTTATTCAGTTCATTAGTAATCTCACTTTCAACGTTATCCTATACCTTTTTCCGAAGTCTGATAGAATCTTAAAACGGGGGTCTCATTGAGACCAGCTCCGTTGCTATGTAATAGTTTTTATTTTATGTTTAATTTTCAATACGTATGTTTCTTTCCAAAGTATTTCATTTCGTTACTGGATCGCATGCTTTACTACCGTTGTAGCCATCCTTTGCAATATTCTTCGTACACAGTGAGGAAGGCCCAGCCATCTTGGGGTTAAAAGCCTACCTATCAACGCTTCACGTTCCTCAGCTCCCTTTTTCTATAATTTGGATTCGTTTGATGATGTTCAGAAGACAAAATAATGTGCCGAACAGCACAGTCAATGCTTTTAAGGTGTTGTCAATCCCCTGTATACATGCAGGTGTCAGAAAGATCTAGGTAACGTTCCCGTGATCTCAATCTCTCTCAAATAAACCCTAAATCTGTCAAAGAACCTATAACTAATTCATACACGCCACCACATGGACACAGGATTTCATGTACTATACTTCAAACTATTTCCATATATCTTAATATCAGTCCATCTACCACAAACAACCGTATTCAGACGTCAGTTCTAGTGTTCTCTTAGCACCAAACCTATTAACATCACTATTATAAACATATCCGTTTGAATCTGTCATTCCCATAACCCCATCTAGCCAAAAACAAATCTCCACAATACTCCATAGACAATTTTTATGGCGATTACCCTAACCTAACCTAGTACATTCCCGTGGGAACGGCGAAAATCTTTTGTTCCCATCGGATGTTGAGTATTATTGTACATACATTTACAGTAGACTTTCTCCGGTCGCGGCTGGCACAGTGAAAGTCTGATTTCCCTGGCGTTCCCACAGCATAATGTTCAGCATACCTTGCATACTGTGGAGAAGCTCATCGTATGTTTTTGTCTGGTCTGCCTGAGGAATCTCTGGCGTGCCCATAGCAAGGGCTCCACACAGCAATACATATAGCTTCATTTTTTCTCTGCTTCACGAAGTCTTCAAATGATTGAAAATGTTTAGTATTCACTTTTTCCGATCAAACACTTATTTTTCGGTTCGGGTTTTTCTTCAAAATTTTTCTCACTATTCTCTTTCAAAAGTTTTAACTAATCTTTGTGCGATTTTCGTTGCAGATTTATTTTTGCTCAGCGATTTAAAGTTTATCAAACACTGCTACTTCTTTTAACTGTGTACTTTTGGCTGCACATATGAACTCGTTCTGAGTTTTCGCATTTGAACCAGCATAACCGAGGATGAAATTAACATCTGTGATCATTCTGAGTAAACGACGCAATCACTACTGGGAAATAAACTCGATCGCACCCAGTATTTATATCTTTTATGAGCCGGGTGAAAATCCATGCAAAG
>WJFA01003524.1:0-12683 GCA_009870155.1 Pseudobourletiella spinata | reverse complement strand
GAGTGTGACCCGGCAGACTCTTTCAAGAAACAAGTTTTGACCGATGACTCCGGTCATGCTTACACCAAGCATATGAAGGAACATCACTGGCTCAATGCTGACATTTTCCCATGCATACCTCAGGCTGAACGTGGGTGAGCTTGTGCCTTCCGGGAGCGCTCGTTGTTCCACTTCAGGGTCTTTTTCCGTCATTTCAGCTGCACCTAAAAATGCAAGAAAACATTTGAGCTAGCAGAGCATAAAGCTCTTAGATGTGGCAGAAATACCTTTTTCGTCAGGAATACCAGAGTCCATCCTGATGAAAAGTTTTAAATTTGGACAAGTGGAGGATGATCCACCAGCCGTAGCTCCACGCTGAAATTTTACATGGAACTACTGCGGAGATTAACTCACTATGGGGAGAAAATTGATTTGAGGATACGTGGAAATTTGCTCACATGTTGGGAAGTTGTATAGTAGATTTCATGGCCTTGTGGGTGAGGTTGCATGTTTATTTAGAGGTCATTTGTAATTATGGTTTTGTCAGGATTTGGGCACTTTCAGTACAGGGAGTCCGTAATACATGCATATGTTCCGCATAGCGTTGACACTGGTTTAGATACAGTACAATACAGTTTTTCGGAAGTTCTATACGATGCAGCAATGTCACACATGTGTACGTGAACTACATAGCATCAATTTGAGTTTGACTCTGAAGTGTTTGACAACTCTTTGTTACGTTACAAGTAAGGAAGCTCAACAGAAGGCGGTCTTTGTGCGAAATCAAATGTTGACGATTGCAGCAGGTCCTCCAGCATCAATTCTTGGTGGATTTTTTATAGTAATTCCGGAGTAATTGTGGGAGTTTACTCTCGCCGGAATGCAAAGATAGCATGTCTGTAGTATTCGAATTTAACAGTACAAATATACACAAACCTTTCTAATGTATACGAGATGAAAGGGAATTCGCAGCACTTTTAATTGAGAAAAATGTTGGTCCAGTGCCGGTCTGTGTTAATCTTCTCCGTACTCACTCAGTCTGCCTTATACCTTCGAGGTTATCACATCATCTTCAGCGTAATGAGATACCTGCTAAATCGCCAGTAAAACACACGAAAACACCGGTTTAACCAAGGATACAGTGTGCTTGGACTATAAGCAAATGTCTTCCTATTTCCTTTCAAGTATGCACACAACCATATCTAAAAGTTCAGTATGGGGCAGAACACTCGTACTCCGGATTGTGGATTAGGGATTTTTCGTGGATTTTGCAATTCCGAAACCCGTAATCCAGCACTTTTTTGATGTAGAAAGTAATCCACAAAAATTTACACTTATGTAATTCTAATTCACAACCCATGTAAAAATTACTGATTCCGGATTACGGATTACGTGCAAAACAGTTTCAGCCAATTCACTGGCTAAGTTATCAAGGTTCACCATGTAAAAGTTGGATAAGAGTACGTGGAGTTAACAAATGAGGTGCAAGTTAATGTTGAAGAACGTGCAGTACTAGTGAGGTTGGAGAAAATCTGCAATCATCAATGACATAGTCGGTCATTGTGGTGATGAATGGCGCTCAAAGAGACTCATGTGGTGGGAAACCCCAATTTAATTCAAAGTTAGTACAGTCGTTTAATGCGCTTCCGATTTGCTTACGTAAATTGCTGCAATTGATGTTAACCCACCAGAAGTAGTAAGGCTTAACTTGAACTGGGCTCACTGTATTGTCTTGTATAGAAAAAGCGGTGGCGGCAATGATTCTGTTATTATGCGGCAGAGCTTGTGCTGCACCTTGAAAGCATGGAGTATGATGAGCGCTGATGACAATCTGCATTTCGAAAGTAATGCACTAGAAAGAACGCACGCCACTAGCAATAAAGTATTTTAGCTTGATAAAACGGCTTTAATTTGAACATTTTTAGAAGCGGGCTCTTATGAAAAGATGAAAACATTTTAGTTTTGAGGGTTCATGCTCAAATACAGAAAACAGGATGGGATATAGTTTAAATAGGGTTATGAGCACGAATTTGAATGTAGGAATAAACATTGCTGCTGGTCCGTGAATTAACCTTGCAATTGTGGGCGACCGCCAAATCCTCCCTGTTGTTGACCTCCAAATTGACCTCCGAATCCACCTTGGGTTCCAACTTGGGGTTGTCCTCGGAATCCACTTTGGGTTCCAACTTGGGGTTGTCCTCCGAATCCACCTTGTGTTCCAACTTGGGGTTGTCCTCCGAATCCACCTTGTTGCTGGGGGCGACCACCAAAACCTCCTTGTTGTTGCTGCTGGCTCCCAGGTCCAACTTGGGGTTGTCCTCCGAAACCACCTTGTCCCTGTGGACGACCACCAAAACCTCCTTGAAGTTGTTGCTGGCCGCCAGGTCCAACTTGGGGTTGTCCTCCGAAACCACCTTGTCCCTGTGGACGACCACCAAAACCTCCTTGAAGCTGTTGCTGGCCGCCAGGTCCACCTTGGAATTGACCTCCGAACCCACCATTTTGGAATCCGCCCTGAGGACGTCCACCAAATCCTTGGGCAGCCTAGAAATTCAGGAATTATAATTTTAATTTTAGACATTTGAATTTTACAAAGCGTCACCTCACTGTCACTGCTTGGCATGAGCCCAAAAAATTATAAATCTGGCTATATGAAATCAACTTAATCTCACCGCTGTGGCGACAACTCCCAAAATAATGACTGCGAAGAGTTTCATATTTTGTTGAAAAATATTACTGCACCCGTTGCTGTTCAGTACACAAGAATTATGTCTCCCTGTATCTACCTAACGCCCTTAAATACTGTCGGATGCGGCAAGGATGATCTGTCATAACTCCCATTGAAATGCACTCTCGTCCATCTGCCCGTTACAAAGGCACGGGTATGGTCGTTTATACAACACTGCCTCTGGTGCTATAGCTGTTCAAGCATCCCTGGAGTCGACCTTGTTGAAATAAAGTGCCAAATACGTCAGCGATCAGAACAAAACTGACATCTGTTCCTACAAATGACAACCTTCTGCGACAAGTCTCATTAAAACGTGCTTAATCGCTTAGCACAGTTCTTTAAATAATTAACACAAAAAAATGAGTTACAATCAACATCAACGGCAGTTCACAAATAGCATGTTTGAAAAACAGAGTAATCAAACGAACTTAAAAGCTCTGAGAGCACCCAAGCGCAAGTGTTACACTGCCAGGGCAGTATTTTCATTTAAAACACAATCACAACAGTTGTATCCGTCACGAGTGTCGAAATTGGGATTGTCATTGTCACTTGTCACGTATTCACAATTTCACACACGATGTGGCGTATTAAGCATTTATTATCTGTTCCTCATTTTCCAGTTCCACTATCTCCTGGGTGTCTCGCAGAGCAAAGAAGAGATGCCTAAAATGAGAATAAAGACATGCATTCAAATTTAATTCAATACAAATGAATGCAAACAATCTTGCCAAAAATGTATGTACGAATGTGCTTACGTAAAAATAATGATAACAAAACTATTCATCCCGGCATTAACCAGGCTGAAGGCTCCAGGGAATTCTCTCTGGGTTGACATATAAAGGAAGGAGAACAGGCTCCCACCGATAAATGGCACAACCGAGGTCTCCACACATACGACCAGCGTAAAAACTTTGTTAAATTCCTGCTTGGTTACAATCTTTGAAATCAAGGATCGGACGGCAATCCCCACCATTCCACCAAACATTTGTGTTACGGAAGCTATCGACCACAAGAAATTTTATATTCATCATTTATTATATCACAGCAGTTTAACAAAAAAATTAGAAAACGAACTTTACATGCGATGACAAGACTAATTCTTACCCAAATATATCATCCACTGAAAATGCGGATTTGCCGGAGCAAATCCTATAATTAAATTTGCCGCCACGCACCCCACGGTGCTAGTTAGGGCCACGAAGCAATCACTCAGCTGGAAAATTTTGATCCCCACCAATGCCATGCAGAGCGTTCCAGCCACTCCCAAGAACCCATCAGCTGCTACAAAGGTTGAGTACGTCTGCTCGTTCCAGCCAAACTGATGCCTTGTGAACAGAAAATTGCAGACGATTGGGCTCACAGTAGTCATGACTCGAAAGGTCAGGGCTAACACCAGCAACCACAGATACCTGAAACATTATTATTGCATTAAAAGCCAAAGATTAAAAAAAATGTAAATAGCCTTAGAATGTCACAGGAATGTACAAGTTTTACGCCTCTTACATCCTCCGACCGAACTCTCTTCGTACGAACAAGACAGAAAAAGTGTCCTTCACTGCGGCAATGTTAAACATGTCGTTGAAACAGTTTGAAGGGCCGGGAACATCGGGCACATTTTCCTTTATTAGTGCTACACCGAACAGGAGCGCCATTGTGTAGAGGGTCGCTGAGAGCATGAAAATTGGTAAAAATCCAGCTGACTTGTAAATCTGAAAGATATAATTAATCAGTTGTCAGACTACTATTCATTGAAAATTTGAACGGGTGAATTAATTTATGTACGTACAGCCGCTCCACTTAGAAGTCCGATAGGCGCGCCCAAAAACCAACAAGCTTCCAAGAAGGCAAACCTAGAGCTGCGACTGTCATTGGTGGTTATGGAGGATATGTAACTTAACGCGGACAAGACGAAGGTAACCATACCCCCGGTCAAGGAAATGGGAATGGAGGCAATCAGAAGGTAACCCGGTGGCAAGTCTTGGAGGAAGCAGAAAAGTGTGTAGAAGGCGGCTGACAGTATGAAACCAAAAAGGGGTAGTAAGAGGGTGAACTTGTTCCCGTGCTTGTCACTCCAGGGACCCAAGAAAATGGCGAACATGATGGGGAAAATATTTTCAACTATTGATTTCCACAGCCCATACTTCCCGGCAACAGCGGCCACTTCCTCTTCAAGAGTTTTGTTCGGCTCTGAAATGTTGTTTATATACAATACGACAAATAATATTTTGATTGATTTTTTAGTTAAAAGCAGTTGCAAACTAAATTTCACAGAATTGGGAGCAATTGAAGTGAATACCAATGTTTCTCACTAGATTCAAGCATACTTCAGCGGGATTTTCCAGCGTGACCCGGCAAATCCTCTCAAGGTATAAATCCTGAAGAATGACTCCGGTCATGGACGAGCCAAGCATGTGGAGGAGCATTACTGGCTCGATTGTTATATTTTCAATGAAATTTCGAATCTTGGACCTGGGCGATCCTTTTGCTGCGTGTAAAAGCTGTATGGACTGGGTTTGGTCCCTTTCATTTTCCGATATCGTGGAATCATATGAGCTGCTACTGCTCATGATTGTCACTTCAGAGCAGAGAATATGAATTTCAAATTCACAATAAAAAATGCTAGTGCTAACACAGATGTAGATGACAGCATCAGTGTTGCACTTGATCGTCTAGCTATCCAATCTCATAGCGTAACCTGGTTGGCAATGAATGAGAATCGTAATGTGAATTTTGACATGCTCACTTGCTGTGTTTCACTGTTGAGAGGAGTAAAATTCATGTGATCTTCAGAGGTCTGAGCTAAATTGTGTCATCATTATACTTATCAAGCACTATAGCGCTATACCGTAGCTTATCGTACTAGATAGTAATTGTACACCCATATAGAACCGTCCGCCCCCCACACCTGCTCCATCCGTAAAATAATCTCACTTTCTGTTATAATCTCACGCCAGTCACGCAATTTCAAGTGAGTCACCCCACTGATGCGGTATGCGTGTAGTGTACTCGCTATGGGTGTAATGTAGTTAGTATCGCAAGATATTTTGTGAGGCTGCTGTTCATATCTGCTCTGTCTGTGTCCTCTGTAGTCGCCAATCGCCAACATTTCTGCCTGAATTATTATTAAGCAACCGATTAATATTTTTGAATTCTGTTTTCACTAGTAGTCGTTACTGTTGGTGGAATATATATATATATATATATATACATATATATATATACATAAAGTTCGGGGATGGGACCTGTAGGTCATGAGGGTCACAGAGGTCACGTAAGGCCACATACTATTTTTGCCACCATTATGTGGGGTATTGTTGGAAAACTGCTGACCTCAATATGACAGAGGAAATTAATTACACAGACCTGCGGCCTAAAGGTCAAAGGTTATGACCTAAACCTTAACGAATATTTAACGTTTATCTTTCCGGAAAGTTTCTGGAACCGTTTTTTTCCCCCACACGACAAAGCTAAATGTAGAGAGCTCATGAACTTATGATCCACCTCATACTATTTATGAATTTTTCTTATGCCTCAAGCAAGCACTTCCCCAGCGGTTGACGAAGAGTTGAATGCGGTGGATTTAATGTGGACCCATATTTTATTTTTTGTCACGCCCACGCCAGGGCAATTCGAAACACTGCGACAAAATTCTCAAAACCACAAAGTCAGTCATCTGTCCGAAAACCAGTGCAGTCATGAGTGTTACACAAATGAGAATTCGTCGACGGTCAAATCCCAACACCGCCGCGCGGGATCAGTCCGTCGACTTTTATAGGCGAGGCTGGCGCGCCCGAGAAGTTTCCACGGCTTCTGGAAAAGGCCATCCCATTCGCTGGGCAGAAAGTTCATTCGCAGTCCGGCCGTCACCAGAACGTTCCACACGCTTGGCTATCAATGCGCTGGCCGAAGTCCGCAACGCTCCATCTCCACGCGCCTCCGTAACGTTTCACCGAGTGCTGAAGATGACCTAAGATGGGCCGTGAGCTCACCGCTGATTGGTCCAATGCATTTTTTCATCTTCCCATCCTCTCTCTCCCTGCTCCGAATACACTAGCACACACACAGGCTGGTGCTGAGAGAGGGTTCCAGGTTGTAACTGTCAAATTCTTTGCACACAATTCCACACTTAATTGTAAACGGGGCAGTAAATTGACCTGAAGTATTTTTTGTACAGGTTAACTTGGCAAAATAACTGAAACTATTCAATAAATTAGCTTAAACTTAGACCAAAGTTTTAATCGCGGCAATAATGGTCTGGCCTACCGCACTGCTTCACTAAAAGGATTCACCGGTATTTACGTAGTCCAATTTACAAACTTCTAAACCATTTCGAGGAAATTAAACCTTCCACAGGGGTAAAACACAGACCCAGGCTTACATTATTGGAGAGAAATAATGCGCACTAACATGTCGACTGTCAGCGTAAACCATCAAGTTTTGAATTGCTGAAAATACTATTTACCCAGCAGTTAAACAGCCAAACCTCGTCAGCCATGAAGAAAACCAGAAATAATTTGGGATATTCTATGTTAGCCTGTAGATTCCCATTATTAATTCTGATTCCTATGTCCAGACTTTCACATGTGAAGTGTATTTGCGTATTTATTATTTACGAATTACATAAATATCAGTTGAGCTCCCACTGCGTCTTCACCATGTCTCCCCTGTTGACGCCAGTTCCCAATTAGTATGTGGTTCCGACATGGACGGAGTGCATGATGCCCTGAGCATCCCATATTTTCCCTGTTGCCGTTTGAAACACATGGATACAACAACAATCAACGATGCATCTTTACTTCGCAGTGTGTTCCACCGCTTTAGATAATTTCTGCCATTAGACACTTGAGGATCTCCGCTTCACACAGAAAATGCCCCTCATACAGCAAGATGAAGCGGTGGCCATTACAATCGTTCCACTTGGGATTGAAATGTTTAAAACAATTCCATAGAATTGGTCTGGTAATTATCTTTGCGAAATTGTGACTGTAATGATCGTCCGAGGTTTATTACGACCGTGAATTTTCCCTAATGATAAAGGTGTTGAACAAAGTGCACAAATTATTTTTGTAGCTAAAATGGCAAAACCTACCTGTCACGTACCCCAGAGGTCAGGTAAGCACGAATAATCGTTGTGTAAGCACCCGAAATGATCATTCCATACCGTAAACAAACATTTGCGGTTTAATATTTTTTACATAGATTTTACAGTCAGTATTGGCACTTGTATTCAGATTTACCAGACGAACAGAAACCGTTCGATTCGATTCCTGAGTTCTTCGAACTCTAGCAGAAGACAAAAGTTAAGGGAAAATCTAGCTATTGATGGTTGATGTCGTGATGTTACGAATTTATGATGAAACAACGATCATTTATCAGGCTTTGGCGGTACACATAGATTTTTAACTATGGAATCAATTTTATTTTTCTTTAAAATTTATTAATCACTCGATTAAAATGTCTAACAACAATTATTCCTCTAAAAGTTCTTCCGTGCTACACATTAGCAGTCAACCAGCCGCTGAGGGAACTCAAGTGCTTGTCGGTCCACAAAACATTGCTGTGGATCCTGCTACGTGTGGCATTCAACGATGCAGCAATGGGCTCATAGATGCTAGGGTTTCCCTTGATGCTCTCGATTAAGTTGTCGTGCTACGGAGTTCCACAAGTCAATCATTAGTCAACGAAAAACTGAGAAAGACTGTCAAAACGACTACAAAACGTAACTTACATTATCCTCATCCCCAGCTGTATTCTGGTAAGTACTGAATTGGGAGAGTATGGTGGCCACGCTTTGAGCGCCTATTGCTCCCGCAAGATTTTCCCAGTTGTCTCGGACGAAACCATACGCGAGATCCCGTCCGGCAGCTTGGGTACCAACACCGCTTAAGACAGTCGTAATGTGACTCTGGGAGAGTTCAACGGGGTTTGCGCTTCCAGGAAGAGCAGACCGGACCAGTCTGTTAATCGAAAAGTAATTATAAATGATTCCTTCAAATTTCGTCATCACCCCCTTATGTCTGTCTCCAATCATACCGCGCGAGCTGTTCAAAATTACTGCTGCACGACAAGGCTCTGGCAAAGCGCGATGCTTGCGTTTGACTGAACTCGTCCACTTTGTCCTTCACTTCTAGGTAGCGCTGGTACACGAAGTCGAATGCGGATGCATTAGCAGTCACAGCAGCACAGTAAATAACCGGTTGTAGATCCAGTGGGATTCTGTGGCACGAAATAAATTTGCTTATCAATATCAACTCGTCAGTAGGCATAAATATGTGGGATTATGTTTCTGGTGGACTAACGGATTTAGAGTCGTATTAGCCGCCCACGTCGTAAAATATGTATTGGCCGTCTCACTGCACGCGGGATGACTCAGCGCACAGGCCCAGTTGAAGAGCTGAGTTCGGAGTAAGACGCTAATTCCGTGCTCATCCGCTCCCTGTACGGCTCCAAGCATTTCCAGAGCTCCACCAACTCTCGGCGTCAGATAATCCTGAAATGGAATAATAAAATTCTGTTGTAGGTAACAGCAAACTGGAACCATAAATTGAAGTTGGGCGGCTCTACAAATGCGCTCAGTACGAACGAAAACTGGAGAAGCATCTACGGCATCTTAAAGTTGATGACGTACCTGAAGCTTCTCGAGCCCAGCCCGAGAGCTGAACGCGGTGGTGACGATTTTGTTCATGGCTGATATGACAGTCATCCACACGACGTGATCATCAGTATTCCCGATAAACTTGGTGAACTCCAGTGCCGTTTCAAAGGGGACGAGTTCTACATCAGATTAACAGGCGATAAATCTCAACGAAGGAATCACCATATTTTAACGTCGTCATATTTCACAGCATTAACTCGGCAGGCTCAACATTCTCATACCTTGCTCGGCAGCCGTGAAGTAGTCATCAATGAGCTTAGCTTTGGTGAGTCCGTCAATGACCGTATGATCTTGTTCGAGTTGGGCCAGAATTAAACGGGCCAGAGGCTGGTCGTAAATTACTCGGTAATACCCTGCAAACATTCACCAAGCTGGTAAACATGCTAATTCGGAAAAAATCTTACGTAAGGATTTTCAAAGACAAAAAAAATGCCTCAAATAATTTGTCGTACCATAGCCTCCAGGATTAACAATCAACCACTTGGTCGCATCGATCCCATCGTGAGGCATTAAAATCACATCCTTGTTGATCCACAGTTTCGGCTTGAGATCAGAAAAATCAGCACCTTCTTGGGTTGTAATGGCAACGGGAACTTCCCACAGATCATCCGGGTCGAGCTCTCGAACGTCGTTATTGTTCAAGCGGAATCGTTCCTGCAACAAAATTTTATTAATGTGTAACTCCGAATCCAACGTGACAGGACCAAGACTCACCGGAAATCATGAGAAAGATGTGGTAAGTTTTGTAGTTGTATACCTGCGAAATTAAGATCCTGCTACTGTTTTGCCGGCGAACTCGGATCAGAGGAAATCCCTTTTGCCGCGTCCACGTTTCCATGACGGATTCCATCGTTTTCCCTATAAACGAGCAAAATTCAATTTTTTATTTGACAGTCAGTCAGCCATTTCCGTAGTTTTTAGGCAAGTCACACTCATCTACCATACTTATAACAATAACACGTAGGTAAATGGAGAGCATGAGAAAGAACACGTGCAAATACGCACCTGCTGGAAGAGCATCGCCAACCACTTTCTGCAAGTTTGAAAACAAATTCGTCTCATCCGCTGCTTGGTATTCCCTGTAAAATGAACAAGATTTTGCTACATAGATTTTTATAAATGAACCAGATTTCGGCCTAATGCTGGTCGACGAAGCAATGAATAAATTCAAATAAATACAGCGTATGAAAGCTAAAACAGTATTTTTTGGTCTGTGAGTTGCAACGGCGGGACATACAAACATTCCACAAACGCTTACATTTCTGCGAGATACTCCTTGAGGCCGTTGAATAGCACATCTTTGCCCAGGAAACCTTCCATCATGCGGATGAGTGACGCACCTTTCTCGTATGATATATCGTCAAAGATACTCATGGCTTCGACTTCGCTCCTCTCCCCACTGTTGATAACGGGATGGCTGCCGGCACTCACATCAAAAGCCATGGCAACTTGAACTGCGTCATAGAGGGATGCCCTCCGTGCATCGTATTCCGGGTTCGTCACTTCCACGCCCTCGTAGGAAAAGTACGTGGCAAATCCCTCGTTGAGGAAAATGTGGGACCACCATTTACAAGTGATCAAGTTTCCAAACCTTGGAGACAACAAGTTGGAATGCTTACTTCCATTTACGGATTACAAGTATTACACAACAGAGTTTTATGGTGAGTGCCTTACCACTGATGAGCGAGTTCGTGACTAAAGTTTGAAGGGAACCGGCGGCCAGTTGAATGACATGCAGAGGAGCAGAAGAATTAATGCGTAAGTGATTCATCCCATTATTGTTAGTTGTGTAACTCATAGCAGGTCAAATCAGACCGATGAAAAGTAACACAGCACATCAAATTGAATCTTACCTGAGAATAGACAGGATCTGATATCTGTTGGATTCCTGAGATTCTCCGTTGTAATACAGGAGAAGGTTATCCCTATGGACAGAAACGCGCATACAATATATAGTTATCTCTACCCACCAAGCGGAACACCAATTTTTTCAAAAACTGGACAAGAAAAAATTGAATTCTGTACCTGTAAATATTGAGACCCCAGTTTTCCATTGCTCCGAACTGGAAGTAATTTCTGGGAAGGCCGACAGAGTCCATCTTGTCCAAGGCATAAGGCACGTCGAGTAAACCTTCAAAGGCCTTCAGAAGGTGGGCAGATGAATTAGCCGCAAAAACACCTCCCTGTTTGCTGATGAGGGGTGGAGGTCCGTAAATCTGTGCCAACAATTTCGAAACATCATAGAATGATAAATTTTCGGGTTCCCGAATTAACAGTCCGTCCCGAATTTGTCTCGACTTTTACACTTGACATATTTTAACGTGAACATCGACTCTCTTACCCCTACTAGGCTTCCCGAGAATGTTCGGATCCGCAGCTTCCTGTGTGAAATCCGACACGACGAGGGCCACGAGGTATGACGACATCTTCAACGTGGGCTTGTAGATATCCCATACCCAATTTGGTGGGAGTTTGTTGGTGGTACTGCAAAAAAAGGACAATTCGAAAAACTTTTGCAGCACAAACTTTCCGTCACACTAGAAAGAAGGGCATGCGAGCTCGAGCATTTATCAGGATGTCAACAATCAGTACTGTCATAACGGCCGATCCCTACAAGCATTATAGAGTTAAAAAGAGTGGACTTACTCAAGGACGCCCTTCTTGGTCTATTGGAGTATTACTAGCGGAATTGTAGTCGGGCGAACGGCCGATGGTGAGCGTGAAGGTAGCCTTGAATTTTGGCTCGTCGAACCCGGGAACCATTGACCTGAATCCTACCGTCTGAAATCATAGCGAATTTTTATTTTACTGTAACAACGACTATTCTCAACCCAAATTAACATTCTCAACCATCCCGTCTTGTATCCACATATTTTGAACTATTTGGAAATTTATCATCATGTCTTTCGAAATCGCACACTGTAACACTTTAGACAATAAAAAAACTGAAGTTTGTTGGGAAAACTGAATAAACTCGTGGGTGACGTCGTCCCTCTTTCAAGACTCTGCTCCAGTCTAGAATTATTGTTGTTGTAAACTGAAACCCGATTGCAAATAATATCAACTCAGAGTGTCTGATTTTCACTCACCTCGAATTGGGTGGTTGCGAGCCATCTGTAAAAACACCAGACGGTTTTTTAAACAATAGAAAATGAGGTCATTATTTCGAATCAATTGGGATTCAATCTTATTAGAAATCAAAATCAAATCAAATTTGGCGCACCGCTCCTCTCCTGCGTCGTTGGTATACACTGCCCGGTAAAGTCCACGGTAGCTGAGGGGGATCTCGGCAACGTAATCCTCAATGATGATTTCATACGT
>WJFA01003523.1:0-12683 GCA_009870155.1 Pseudobourletiella spinata | reverse complement strand
TCTTGCATCATTTCAGGACCCCCTTTACCAAAAGACTGCGAAGATCTGTTGGATGAAAGTGAACGGGGCGTGTAATAGTTGCGTGTGTGTGTGACTATGTGATTGTGTGTGTGTGTGTGTGTGTATCTGTGTCTGTGTGGATGCGTGAGCGTCGGGATGCGGGAGTATCCAGATCCACACGTAGGAGTATCCCTGTCGACTTTACTAATGCTAAGGCGGAAAGCATCCAACCAAGATGTAATTCGCTTCACGAAATCTCATTACATTTCCTTCACATTGCTTTTCTCTTGGTGTCCATTTGAGGCGCGGGGAAGAGCAGAAAAATCACATCCATGAGGTTTTGCATTATTCAACACTCGACTCGGAGCAACTTATCTAATTTGCCTCTCTTTCATCTCCGACACCTTGAGAGGAAAAGGAAAGGGGTGGGGGTTCATCCCATTGTATGCCATCTCCCCATATATACATATATATATATATGCATGCTCCCCACTCTTCTCTCCCGCTCTCCACATCGATCCTCAAGGTGAGCTGCGGAAGTAACGAAATAGGATACGATGATGATTACCTCTATAAATCTGTGTAGACGGAGTAACCGGGAGACGTGTCAGAAATGTTTATTATAGCCTTAAAACGAATGCTAAATCTCCAGTCATCGGAGGGGCGAATTTATGCTTCCCCTTTTGAATTCATTTGCACATATAAATATAGCTCTCTCTCTCTCTCGCAGCCTAATACTTTCTTTCAGTCGTCCCATCTGCGCGCATAGAAATAGGAATGATTAAGTAGAAGGCTTCAAAAATCGCCCAACCTTTTTGGAGCATCTAAAAGAAGTGCAATAGTGTGTTACAGAGGAGGTGATGAGGAGCTTATTTTCTACCTCTGGAATTCATTCGGATTTAGTAGATGATGATGTGGGGGTGACGGGTGACCCTGGCATTGCCGCGAGGACTTTATGTACATACTGTGACAAAAAATATGGAGACTCTGTAATGATGATTCCAAAGGACCTTGTAGGAAATACTTGTGGATAATAATTGAGTCGTAATCTCACAGGTTTTAAGAATTGTGCAAAAGGGCCAAAAGCGGGATAGATGTAGGGAGGGAATTGGCTGTCCTACAAGCAGCTCAAAGCCTTACTTAGAAAACGGGACTCAATACAGTGTCACATACGAACTGAGTGAGAGAGATACTTCTCAACTTATCATCATTTCGTACGCGTGTTCCTTGTCATTGAAATTACGCCGGCTCTACAGTACAGTATATATCAGACATTAATCATGTCATGCTCTCTGACCTTTCATTTGACTTTTCCTAAATGAGTTCCGGTCAGGACCATTCACAGCTAAAGCACTTGACATTTCACAATAGTGTATATACGATTAGCGAAAGGGCTGATGTGTGTATTAGTGTGTGTGTGTGTGTATCTACTTGCAGTCACCGAACATTATGGAGCTACTTTATCTCAATGTGCCTCGTGGTCCGGAGAACTCTTTTAGCCGTTGCTGCTGTAGCGACAGTCGACAGCTCACTGTCACCAGGATGTCTGTTACCCGGAAGAGATATGTCCCCTATTGTTCCTTTAGTTTCTTCGTCCGAAACTGTATAGTGCATTTTAGAACCCTGATTGCCAGTCGATTAGAATTCTGCACCGTGTTCCACCAGCATAATATTTACTGCTATAATTCAGCTCCATTCTCAAACAGGTGACAGAGAAAATGCAGAGATCCGTGGACGTCAAATGTTGTTATCAAGATATAATGGCGTCGGTGTAGCTATATACTTGTAACTAATATTAATTATTTCTGTGCCTGCATTCAAGTTGGCCTTAAAGGGGGTCCATAAAAGCCAGATGAACGGAGGGATCCTCGGCCGTGCTAGGGAAATTATGCTGCAGCGGCATCTGTCGATGGCGGTAAACAACTTTTCAGGCTCCCCCTTGAAGTCCAGATCGCCTTCTCTTCGTTGTCCTTTCGGCGGGATTTGAAGCCCGCGAAACGGTTTCTCTGACTGTGACCGTTACGTGTTTTACTTCTCCAGTCAAACTTGCAGAAATTTAGTTGATTTTCAGTAGAACAGATGAGCGCAGCAGCTACATAGCAGAGCAGCAATAAATAATAGAAGCTGTGAGAGTGATAATTTGGAGATTTGGACCCATCAAAACTGACTTTGGCTTGTATTGTGGTGGAGTGTAGATGGGTATGTTCAACCAGGTGCGATAATTAACTGAAGCTAATCCAAGTGAACGGATATCGTAGAAATTTAACCACCTAATTGAGTTATCGTCCATAGGTTAGTCATTATAGTTGCCCCTGCCAGTTAAACTGGTCGAAGGACTCTTATTCTTATTCATCATCCCTGAACCAAGTGTGCAATCCTTTAGGGTGAGACTTGTATTGTAAAATGTCATCACGCTCCGATATTGAAAATGAAGATCCCTCCGACGGTATGAGGGGAAGGAAAGTTCCGAAGCCATCAGATTTATTCGACGAATTGGAACGACTTAAACCTGAAGATATTGATAATCTTCGACCTTCCTTCGCCTGTTTTGAAGATACCAGTTACCACGTAGCCGATGTCTCTGCATCAGTCATTCGAAACATGGGGCAGGAATTTGCCGCACTTGCAGAGGATGAAAATGAAAAAATTTGCACCTACTTGAGGATTCGACCCGCCCCTAAACACAAGAAGGGGGAGCCTTTTACGTCCGACGTAAGGATCTCGATTATTATTATCATTTATTTACCACCGAGACATGACTATTTAATAGAAATATCAGTACATATTCATATAATTACTTATCTAAATAGAGGAATGATTTTCATGCTATTTTTTATTGTTTGTAGCTTTATTCCGTAGAGGACGATTATACGCTGAAAATTCGTGGGAATCAAATCGTGAAGCGAAGTAATCCGTATGCCGATGAGACAATTTTTAAATTTAGTAAAATTTTTGGACCGGATTGCTCGCAGAGCACCGTGTTTGAGGAATGTGTGCAGCCCATACTGGAGAAGTTCTTCCATGGGGAAAACTGCCTCATTTTCAGCTACGGAGCCACAAATTCTGGAAAGACATATACTATGCAAGGTTTGGTAATTTTTTTATTTTAAGTTACTATCGAGCATATCTCTTTGGGCTGATGCATCAGATGGGAAATCTCAGTTTAATTTATTTGTATTTTTCAAATGTAGGATATGGAACGCAGTTCGGCATTGTCCCTCGTACTTTGGATCACATGTACAACATTTTGGAGGATCGGTTGTACACGGCTGGGAACATCAAGCCGAACCTGTTCAACGCCTTCCTTAGCCTCTCAGATGTGGACACAAGGGCTTTGGAAGACACCAAGCAGAGAGTGCTTAAGGAAGTTAAATCTGTAAGTTTGCAGGGATGTAAGCTAGGGCGTAATTAATATGCCGTTTAAAAATGTGCCTTCGTTGTATTGATTATTTAAAGAAAAGTGCAGAAATGAACTCCTTCCGTGCTTCCTTCGGGTTGTCCCGGTCCTCCTCTGCCTCTTCCATTTCTTGCTCCAGCAATGGGACATTGGCAGGGAAAATTCTCAACATTAATTCAGTTCCACGTAAGTGTGCCATTTTATTTTGGAGCAATATATCCCATTATATGATATGCCATTATAAATAATATCGCGCTCTTAATTTCAGAATCATCAGCCGAACTGTACTCTTCCAACATAGAGTTGTATGCCGTGTGGGTGAGCTTTATCGAAATATACAATGAGCGAGTTTATGACCTTTTCGAGCAAGTGCAACGAGGGAAGAAACGTAAAGAATTGAAGCTCCTGGCAGATAAAGAAGGAAGAGTGTACATAAAAGGTAATAAATATGAATCAGGCCAGCTCGTTGATGAAATCCAATTTCTTCAATTTACTTTTTTTGTTTATTAGACTTGACCGAATTATCCGCGAACAGCGCGGAAGAAGCTTACCAACTCTTCCTTGCCGGCAAGACAAATCTCCAGTTTGCTGCCACCCAAGCAAATCAAAATTCCAGCAGATCGCACTCATTTTTTAACATCAGGATGGTTGCCGTTGGAGTTGCGGAGAAGATAGCGTATCCTAAACGAGTTTTCCAGTAAGATTATTAGTAGAGCATAATTTTTATACCATTACTTGAAATCAAGTGCTATCTACAGAGCTGTTTGCTCTCCTCAGGATGTCGTTCTGTGACTTGGCTGGTATAGAACGTGTATCCCAAACCGGTAATTTTGGAGTTCGGCTGAAGGAGTCGGGCAACATAAATCAGTCTCTCCTCGTCCTGCTGAAATGCATCCGTGCAATGAGGTACAGACGGATTTTATTTAATACTTTACCATCGTTCTGTAGTTTTCATTCAGCTTGGCTCTTCTTGCAGGGATAAGCAGCATTCGAAACATCCAGTTGAAGTCCTCTCATTCCGCGAAAGCAAACTAACGCGCCTGTTCCAGGGTTATTTGATGGCAACCACGCACACGCGCATGATAGTCAACATCAATCCAGAGCTAGAAATGTTCGAGTCTTCTTTCCAAGTGTTGCAAAACTCTGCCGTTGCCAGCGAGGTAAAATTTGATTCGTTTAATCGTAATTAATTTTAATTCATCTGATTAATTTTAAATTTTTAAATTATGATTTTGGTTTACTGCCCTAATGTGCTTGCAGGTCATAACCTATAGACGGGTGGAGCCTCCATCGAATGATACTGCCTTCTCGAGACGCGTCAGGGACTCCATCGGTTTTATCAATCAAATGCGGGAAGAACTCAATGGGACTCTGAATGATACTCTCAATGAAAGTGATGAATTCGCTGCTGCCACGGTGGTAGCCAAATGTAAAATTCCTGCAGAAGCGCTAAAGGATAAGGTGTCACGCCTGGAAATGGAAAATGCGGCACTGAAGCAGGAATTGCGAACTGTAGAGGACCGGGTGCGCAAAGAACTCTGTGCTTCCTTCGCCGCCATTCAGCAGGAGTATGAAGATAATCAAAAGTAAGTGCCTAAGCATTGCGCATCATCGGCTTTGCATGTAAATGCACGAATCGGCTCATATGTTTTCAGGCAACGAGAAAAGGAAAAGGAGGTAGCAATACGGAACCTGAACGACCGCCGCGTTTCCATCGCCTTCCGCATCATGATGTCCGAGAAAGAGGATAAGCAAGTAGGCACCTCTCCCATGCCGGCCAGCCAATCCATCGTCTGCTCCCCTGAACAAGACCAGGATGGTTTCAGCACCCCAACAAACCGATCTATCAATTTCAGAGAAGAATGGAAAAGAGAGCAGGGAGTGGCGGCTGTGAGTAGTCAATGTTCCACACAATGTGAGGTGTAATTTACTTTGCCCGAGACAGCCGGTTTTTTCGTTTTACTTTAGGATTTGCGGCAAAAAAACGAGGAGCAGCATGAGGTTATAATGGCTCTTCAAAAGGCTCTTGAGGGGCGACTTAATGAAATCGTGAACCTTCAGTCGGAGAGGAAAGAGAGGGAAGCGCTACTGAACAGTCGCATCGATGATCTGCATCATGTGCTGGAGGTATTGTAAATCGTAAATTAAGGCTTCGTTTGAATGGTTATAAAAGTTAGGCCTGTGACTAATGTTTCTTGAACACCGTATAGCTCAAGGAAGAAGAGATCCGTCGTGTGAAGCAGCAAGACCCTGTGAAGTTGCAAGATGAAAATCTGAAACATATAGAAAAGTTATCTGAAGAAATAAAGGTGTTGACCGAGATGGTCGCGGTAAGGCAGTTTTGAATATAATTTTTACGTGAGCAATTATTCGTGTCAAAAATTAAAAAAATTATTGTATCCCCAGAGCAAGGATGCGGAACTCGCGGATGCCGTACAGACGTGCCTGGCCTATGACCAGAAGCTGGAAGAGGCTAATAATAAAATTACTCAGTTGTCAATTGATTTCAACAAACTAGTATGAAAGCTTTCATTCCACTCAAAATCTTGTGTAGAATAGATGTTGGCTGTTACATACTTCAACTCCACGGTTCATCGGCATTAGTTATTATTCCGTTCCACTTCAAATATCTTAAATATGAAAAAAAATTTTTTTTGCAGCACAAGGAACATGCTGAAATTGTGGAGGAGAACGACATCATGCATCTCAGTGTGGACGACTTGGTGGGTAGTTTCCTTTGACAACGCCATAATCAATCTTTTTGTCGCTTTCGTGCATCTTTTTTTATTTTTGACCAATTCTTTTCAGAATATGAAACTTGAAGAGCGTCAGAGAGAGATTGAACAATTGAAAAATTTGACGGCACACTATGGAACTCGCAGTTCGAAGTCGACTCGGCGGAATCTGAACAAACAGTAGATGATATCTACTCGCCTGTAAGGGACGCGCCCCCGTGGCTTTCACAATAATTATAATAGTTCCCCCGGGTTTCCACCGAGGGAAACGATGAAAATGATCCGTAGTTGTCTTGTGGGATTGCTTAATTGAAAGAATTTCCACGTAGAATCCTTGTACATTAATGATATTTTTTTACAAGTTCAACAAAAGTAATAATAATAATTGCAATAAGCTCTGAGCTCCTGCCCACGATTTTTAATTTAATTTGATCGCAAAGTAGTTGGTCAAAGTAACCTTTTCGTACAACCTCTCCGTGTTCGGTTTATTTTAACTTGCTGGCCGTAGAAAATGCTAAAATGTATCACTATAGTTTATTCTTACACTCAAAGGTTACCGTCATCCATTTTATAGAATACAATAATAATAAATCTTACAAAGTTTCAGTGATTTATCTCGAAATGTTCGTGCGTTAAAAAATTCAATGGGACATATTTCCACGTGAATCTGGTACTGAAGTCTAAATCAAAATAAAATACAAATTCACACTATATCACCAGCGCAAAACTACAGTATCTCCTCTAGGCATGAATAAATTACACAATATATAATAGTAACACATACATAGACGTAAGCTACAAAAGGAAACTCCCAGTTTCAAGTTGATAACTTTCAACCGGATACCCCGATACCCAATGGCTGTAGGCACATGATCGAGGATCATTCATGTCAATACAGACTCGATGAGAGCGAAAGTCGCGCACGCACACCAACGGGTGAACCTGGCGGTGATGCAGACGATCTCGACGGTGACCGCCCCTTGCCGTTTATAGTAGTCCTGCGCTCCCGCAAAAGTCCAGATTTCCCTCCATTATTGTACATGTTGTCGGATAACTGCCGCGAACACAAGCTTGGTGCAGTTGTGGAAGAACTAATAATAGAACCATCGTGAGTGTGGTGGTGTCCATCCGCTTCCAAAATTTTTACGTCGTCATCAATACAGTTGTTGGTTTGGTAGCAAAAACCACTTCTTGGTTGTTTTCGTTTAGCACCAGTACTACTGGTAGTGGATTGAAGCCGACCGGACGTGGAAGACAGCGTTCTAATGGAATTTTCCGGCGAAGATGGGATATTTATTGAAGTAGCTTGTGGTGCGACGAGCTGGTGATTCATATCGCACGAAATTCCAGCATGGCCAAGTGTTTCTTCACTAGGCCTCCAGCCCCCACACCCCCCACGTACTGCATAATTTGAGTAGTTGCAACCTCCTGTACCAAACGTACTTATTTTGTCGCGGGACTCGTGATGATCGTTTCCACATGAGTATCGGCTAGTGCGATTGCGAAGCCTCTTCATTTTCCCTGGAGGGACCTGAATGAGTCATCGCAGTCATTTAGCACAATAATTCCCATGTAGCAATGCGACAGCTTTCAATGCGCCTTACCTCTTTCCTATTACTTATGAGCTCGTCCGCATCTGATTCATTGTCAGCACTATATTCCTGGGAGTCAACCACAATCACGTTGGGCCGAGCTTGAAAGCCATCATGACTGTGCATAGTCCCTGAGGACGTCGGGCCAGCTGAATGTGTGATCACAGAACTTGACGAAGCAACACTGATGTCCACGTTGTCAATGGAATGAGATTTCTCGGCTGAAAATACAATAGCAAAAATGCATTCAACTATTTCCACGCCAATAATATTTAGCTACTAATAAATTCAGCTATATACCACAATGCTCACTTACCGAGCCCAGAAAATGTGGGGATGGGTTGATTTACTTTGGTTATAGTAATGCCGGGCGGCAACTTCAACTTGGTAAGATCGATCTCTGTGCCGTCGTCGAGGTCGTTAAAGAAAGAGTACGACCGACGGGACTGTTCCGTTAGGACAGGCCGGTACATATTATCCTGAGCTAGCTGTTCCACGGGCTGAACAACGGGGGTGCACACGACAACATCGCCCTCCCCAGTCCTCCCAAACTCTAGACCTTGAGGCTGAGGAACTAGCTGGATACTTTCAGGCCCCACGGACTGTGGCAGCTCTTTCTTATTTATTTTTTTTCTATTTCTTTTCCTCTTTGATGATTTATTTGGGATTTTTCGATCCTGCGGCACCTCATCCGCGATAAAGGTGTCAATATCAACGGCATTTGGTTTCGAACGAACAACTAGATGCAATAAAAATAAATATTATATAAATACATAATGCAATAAATATACAACAATTAAAATAAAAACTAGAGGCAGTTAAAATAAGCTTGAATTTACCATACCTTGACCATTTAAGAGTGTGTACAGGATATCCTCGTCCCCATTCTGATTTTTAATACTTATTGTGACGGTGGTGTCATTTATGGTGGGATGTCTTCGGATGGTGACCATCTCTGGTTTGGACGAAGGGGTCGTTGTTTCTCCCGATGACAATTTATTCCAATCTAAGTGGGTATTTCCGCCGTGCAAACAATTTTTCAGTCCACTTGTACCTAGGTTGAATGTGGGTGAAGTGAGCGCATCCACCCTGCACGGAAGCCCCTTGCTACATGAATGTTCCGCTCGATCCGTACATATATCAGTCTTGGTCGCGGCTCTGTTTACACCGGCAGATAAACTAGGTTGACTCTGCATGGCCTTATTTGTTTGTTTCGAAGTGTTCTGTTTTTTCTTGGATTTTTTGCTTTTCAGAGAAGCCGTCGGAGCTTGCACAGGATCATTACTAAAGTTTTGAGATATCATATTGCGTTCGATCAATGTTGCTGTTGTACTCTGTAAATGCGGATCCGGCTGAGTGCCACCACTTTTGTTTTTCGATTTCTTTTTTTTTCTCTTCACCACTTCGGCGGGGACCGGTGCGGACAGGATCTGGTCACCACTAGGGGTATGTATGCTGCACAGATGGCTACATTTGGTTGGAATACACTCTGATGCACTGCCAGCAGTAGCCACAGGTATAGCCTTCAATATTGCTCCCTTGTGATTACCTGTAGAGATTTATAGAAGAACAGAGGTTTACGATAATTTTTTACGTTTCCGTCAATGACAAAACGGCGGCAAGAGTTTGGTAAATCTCAACATACCTTTTCTGGAGTTTCCGTGCAGATCTTTACTATTGGTTTTATTCTCTTTGGATTGCAAAGACAATTCATTTCTTTTTGCCATTGCTTTACTTGCCAACCTAAGTTGTTGGAGTTCTCTGGCGGCTCGTTCTAACTGAGCTTCTAGCTCTTCCCTTTGCTGAGCTAAAAGGGCAGCTCGTTCAGCTTCTTGTTTTAACCTCCGCTCCTCCTCCTGCAATCCAGCAATCCTCCGTAAGAAAATTTCAAAAACTTTGATGAACCGATCCGTAAAATTATGTGATTTCTTACCTTCCTGGCTTTCTGCCTCGCCTTTTTTGCGGCTTTTTTGGGATTGTTTGACTGTATCTGACGTGGGCCGTTCAAGTTAATCATCTCGACTAACTGGTCCACGTCATCAATACTGGTTCCTTGTCGACTCATTTCGTGGATTTCGTACTAGATGCTAAGTATCATTCACCCCAAAAAATAGCATAGAAAAAACTTGTATACATGTCGTCGACTGTGAAATGAGCTGTACATTATTATTTCTCTCATCCACAGATTCATCGGTGTCACACGGATAAGCTCCTCTTCTTTTTCTCTCGACCAGCCGGATATATTCAGCAAACTACAAAATAAAAAATTATTATAAACATGGTTTTTTTACTTGTTCCGTATTTAAAATCAACACTAAACTAAAGAGCCATTTATCAAAATTCCATTGTTTCAGTCCCCTTAAAACATATAATAACTTTGTCATTAGGAAGGATTAACATGAAATCGCTGAGGCTTAACTATCGTTTTCTTAGTTGTAAAATGTACCTTTTTAGGCAGTCAAGAATAACGAGCAATTCACAGCTCCGTATACTCAGCCTGGTGGAAATGTAGTAACGTACCACAAGGGATTTGAAAAGTGCACTAGAATATTTTGCAATAATTAGTTCTTTTCCGCTGGAGCTTCAAAATCATTTAAATCCACATTACGCAGGAAGTACAGCCATAAGTAAATACACGTTTAAGTGACTGTGAACTCCTCCAGAGACTACTAAACTACACAAATTCAGTACCTCCCGATTTGTGATTCCCTCCAAAGAACTTCCCTGCCAAATATAGTGACCAGCGGCCGTATTTAGCGTGGCGTCGGCTTTCTGAGCTGCGGAAATCGAGAGCCAAAAACCACGACACATGCACGATTATATTGTTTCCTTGCTCTTGCTCTGCCTCAGGCCCATGTGTGTGTGATCCGTTCGTCACCGCTCTGGCAGATTGCAGACACAGTAGTTGTTTTGACCCTCAAAACAAGCGTATTCTCAGATAGAGTCACAAATTGCAGCAAATTGTTACGGCAAATGTTTTTGGTTTTTGTTACTGTGTAGTAAATGAAAACGACGTTAAGCAGAAGTATCGTTATTAGCTCGAAGTAAGTAACGAGGGACGTTAAAAGTCTTTGAGACTTTACCGGGTGCAGTATCAACCAAATCCTCGGTTAGGGTTATAATTTCAATTTAATTGAAATTAAAGACTAACAGAACCGTTGTTGGACGGTCTTTTAACGTCCGCATAAACGGTTTGCACATCCCTTTCATTCAGTCAGTCCAAATACGAGCAAGTTATAACTCAGTCACGGGGTTGCATGCCTAAAAAATGATACTTTACCCTTGTAACTGTACCATAATGCTAGAATACTAGTAGAACCTCGTTTATCCGGCCCCCCTTTAATACGGCCACTCTTTAATGCGGTCATAGATTTCCGGCCCGATGAGCTCAAATGCATGTTGAACCAACCCCTTAATACGGTCACTCGCTAATGCGGTCAAAAATTCCTGGTCCCGAGAGGGCCGGATTAACGAGGTTCTACTGTACTTAATTTTGAGGCAGATGGGTCATCTGTGATGTCACATTCTCAGATCGCAATCGCAAGCATTCAGACTTTGTGCAGTTTTAATAATATCAATGAAGTTATCCAACGTATTTTAATGCAATTTCTTCTTGTTAATTTCAAGGTCTATTACTTTTGAAGGAAACTTCGATTGTTCTGTACAGAACAATCCAAGTTTCCTACATAGTCAACTACATAGTCAAGTAAAATCCGCAATGCTTCACAGCCTACGGTGACCCAGACCGCTCTCGCGGTCGGCAATGCGATTTGAGGGGAGTACTTATCAAACTTTCCCATTGTTGAACCGACTGTTGTAAGTTGATAACTGAAATACAGGAAGAAAAACTACTGACGTTTGAAACTGCAAAATGTGGAGATGCCGGGGATCGAACCCGGGGCCTTTCACATGCAAAGCGAACGCTCTACCACTGAGCTACATCCCCTCTCGTATGTGAAGACGTGTGTTAAAGGTTTCTGATTTATCTGTTGCTGGGAAGCATAAAGCATGACATCCATGTTAGCCTGAAGGTGTACGTGCTAAAGTCGCCGGACATACGTGTTTGTCGAGGGCGGTCCTTATTTTCATGATAATCTTTAAAAATGGAACTTTTCGGTCGTTTTACGAAAGCTCGATCATAATGCTATGAATGGTGCGGAAACTGAAGTTTGATCCCGCTAGAGGGTTACAATTTGTTGGGGTCAATCAACAAGCCAATAAGCAAATGGCCTGGTTACTTACCCTTTGTAGTAGTAGTATAGTTAGAAGATCTGACAAAGGGGCCGTTGCCAAGCGTCCGTAGCGCACAGCCCCGACATACTATGCAACGCACAGCTCACAAAAACAATTAGCTAGGTGCGGAAACTCAGATTTGACCCTGTAAAGCTGCCAGACGTACTTGTTTTTCGAGGACAGTACTTGTTTTCGGGGCGCCCGTACTCGACAAAAATCAAGCCAAATTTTTCAAGGACAAGTACTTGATTTCAGAATTTGTCCTTGTTTTCCAAGCTTTAGATGTTTTTCATGCTGTGGTAAGAGTACCTCATAATTTTCGAACCGTCGCCATATGAATGGTGCTCTCAACGGGAAGTGCGATGGTATGAAGTCATGGAAGTGCACACCTGCAGGAAGACCTGCCGCCAAATTTTTGCAGTTTCTTTGCTGTCATACGAAGGAATAGCACTTCACGCATGTGTGTGCACTCCAAAATGTAGCTAAGAGGACTTTCTTTGAAATGGGCGTAGCCTCGAGGGATTTAATTTTGCTTGCATTCAATACGATTAATATCTGATTCGAAGGAATGTCAGAGCGACTCAAGTGTAACTTTAAATTACAAAGGGACGTTTTGAGGTGTCCGCGGCGCACAGCGCCGACACCCTGTGCATCGCGTAGTTCACCCACAACGATTACCTATCTGAAAGCGGTAGGTGAGGAAACTCAGGTTTGACCTCACTAGAG
>WJFA01003522.1:0-12685 GCA_009870155.1 Pseudobourletiella spinata | reverse complement strand
AATTTCAACACAACTGATTCTGGGACACTGGGAACTCTATGCTACCGTTCAAAATTTACACTATGATCTGTAATTGCTTCCCTTTTGGGAAACCCCATGTTGATCTTCCCACAATCAGATGTGTTGAAATTTCGAAGTTGAATTTTTCTGGAAGTAAAAGTTAGTTGGCCGAAAGGCCTTAGGATTACCACATGCTCAGGAAGGGTCACATGTACTTTTAATCCCGAGTCGATCCTTTGTGGAGCCTCCTATTCAGCTCGGGGATTTTGGCTTCGGAAATTTATCATAATTAGTTAATAGCATTACTTTTACGAGTACTCTGTGACAAAATTTCTAGCATGGAAGTTACGTACGGATTTTTCTCTAGGAGTTACAGTGCTCATGCGCATGGCAACGGAAAAGCGAACACTACAATTAAGTTTGCCCTGCAAAAGAGTTTCTCGCTCAATAAACTTATTCGTGCGTACAGTGTGCAAAATCCATGGTGGTAACGTACGCTAGAAACTGATACAGATGCTTGCACGGGATGTACACTTGACACTTGGCCAATAATAGTTCAAAATCTAAATTCTAAATAGTGAGCGTGGTACGAAGTGGAGTGAGATTTATTGCGGACAGGAATTACACTTTAATTTAGGCGGACAGAAATGTGAAATTTAGTTTCAAATTACATTTTTTGTCAGAAATTAAATTTAGGCAAATTAAAATTTCTGTTTTAGCCGGACAGAAATTTTACATTTTAATTATATATCTTCACTACCTGTGACTGTATATAGATGTACACGCTCAACAGTCATCGACTATTCCTTGGCGCTTAGACTGTGTCTCGTGACCACGTTTAAAATTCTCTCACGGGTCGCAGAAAACAATCTTAGTCATTTCTTAAACTCAAGTATCAATTAATTTTATTGATACGAAAATGGACAATTTTCTGGGTTTATTTCTTAAATCGCGACTTTTGAAGCAAGTTCAAGTCATCAAAAACAGTTGTCGGCAGTTCTCCGGGGATATTTTAGAAGAAACCAAATATCGTGTTAGATAAGTTCTTATATGAATTTTATTGGCTGGAGAGTTTTCAGTGGAGATAAAATGATAAATAGTAATACCAGTCTTATATGCTCGAATAATTTGTAATTATCTATGTGCCATTGGATTCGGTTTGCAGAGGAAACAAGAGCTCTATAATTTTCTCGATACCTTACGAGTATACGTCCGGGGTGGTAAAGGCGGTGACGGCTTACCGTCTCGAGGGGGATTGGGAGGTAAAGGCGGAGATGTCATTTTTATCGGAACAGACAAACCCGGTAAGATGATGGTTAATATTTGTAATGATTTTTATTCATGTCAACTCCTTGGCGCAGTTAGAAACGAATTTCACCTGTGATCTCACTCTTGCAGGATTCAGTTTGAAGTCTGTGCTGCAGAAATCCCCAACCAAACGGTATATAGCCAAACCTGGAAATAAATCAAAGTTATTCTGCCTATTTGGTGAACCAGGAGAAAGTATTAAAGTTCCTGTTCCGGTTGGAGTCACGGTTGTAACGGAGGAAGGGCTGCCGCTGGGTATTGTTTGAACAACTTTGCCAGATTTTTTTTAATCGACATTTAAAGCCAGTTAGCTTTCTGGTAATGAAGGAGAGACATTAGTTTTACGTGTTGATTCCGTATCGAACTCTAAAATGTGAAAATGCGAATGTATCCATTTCGATTTAAACTGTCACATTCAAGTGTTGAAAATCCAAAACCAGTGATTCTTGTAGCAACTTTCATTGGCTCTGACGGACGGGCAAGGGCAATTATTGTTGCCTGCGTAGTATTTACATATATATACATACATATTGCCGAGGCCTCAAGCCTATTGTGTAGCTTAATATTTATGTTGCTGAATTTTGCCCAGTATCTCCGAGAAATTATTATAGAGAAATATCATGTGGTCGGAAAGGCTGTGTTAATGCAAAACATTTTTCTTGGGAGTTTACGGCGATGATCGATTAATATGGTTTGTTTTTATTTGTCCGTTTTTCCTTACATGACCTTTTGCTCCGTGCTCGAAAAAAATTGGGTATCGGTAAACAGATATAACAAAACAGATATAATTATAATCTTTCAAGCACAAGTTTGACACNATAACAAAACAGATATAATTATAATCTTTCAAGCACAAGTTTGACACGCTGGCGTTACTTAGGTCCGATCAGTAGAAAATTGTGTTGTAGGAATGTTCGCGGAATTTCGAAGGAATTAATTTTTTTACATGTCAGTAACGCAAGTGTTTTCTATGAATTCACGTTTTATCGCAATACAGGCGGATTACTTGCAATCCAGTTATGCGTTAGCATTAATTATGATCAGATGGGTGATCAATTCATGCCAAGATTTTCAGTGTAATATTGAAGTTTTCGTTGTACTGTGCAGGCGAAATTAATGAGCCAAACGAGCAAGTTGTTGCTGCTAAAGGAGGTGAAGGAGGATCCCCTTACAATGGATACAGTGGGCAAAAGGGTCAGAATCACACCGTGTTACTTGATTTGAAATTAATTGCTGATGTAGGATTTGTGGGTTTTCCCAATGCCGGCAAGTCAACTCTCCTCAGAGCAATATCCAGGGCAAAGCCCCGTATCGCCTCTTACCCGTGTAAGTTCACTTAAAGGTTGCAACTAAAATTCATGATACTAAATTGAATGACTCGATGCCTCCCTGTCGCAGTTACAACAGTACGTCCCAATATTGGAGTTGTGGAATATCCAGATGAACGCAGGATTACTTTAGCTGACTTGCCTGGTTTAATAGAGGGTGCTCATGCAAACATTGGTATGGGTCACAAGTAAGTAAATACTTCTGTTTTTTCCTGTTCTGCTGGTTTCCAAATGTTTAAAGTTAGTTGTTGTGTTGCCAGAATAAATTCTGATTCTGATGCACTAAACTCTATCTCTATCCTTTGACGAGTTGTTAAACGGGTTTCAATTTTTGACAGATTTCTGAAGCATGTAGAAAGAACCAAACTGTTACTGTTCGTTGTTGATCTTCATGGTTTTCAACTCAGCCCGAGGTATCCCAAGAGATCAGCCCTGGAAACGATCGTGTTTCTGAACAAGGAGCTCGAACTCTATCAGGAAGACCTCACTTTGAAACCAGGTATGTTTTATTAGATCTTGATTCCGTCAGTTAAAGTTGGATTAAGCCAGTTAATTCATGTGTGTTGGCCATGTACTTGCAGCTGTGTTAGCGTTAAACAAAATTGATCTGCCTGGGTCATACTCTATCGTGGAACAAGTTCGTGATACATTATTTGATGACAAGCGATACGAAGAATTTTTGCTGACTTTACCCGAAGAATTCCGTCCCCAACGAATAATCAAGTGCATTAGTCAAAAAATATGTTTACACACAAATTCGGAAACAGTAATTTTAATAACTTTGTTTCTATTTCAGATTCGACTCAATTGTCCCTATTTCTGCAGCCAAAGATCAACTATCGGTTCAGGTCTTACGGGATACTCTTAGGAAGCAGATTGACGTAAATTTTGAATTAGATCACGTTAAGAAATCATCGGAAAACTACCTGCAACTATCATCTTAATTTTTCATAGCTTTATACAACATAGAGAATATCTAAATGTACCTCGAAGTCATTTTTCCTCTCTTAAGCATCAAATATTGTTTTTATACATTAAGGAAGAATGAATGTACAGGCATTTGTAATTGCAACCTCTGCAGAACAACAAAACGATTCATATTTTTATTCTGACGCATAACATTTCAAGTACAACAATTTAGTGTCATGTTCCATTGTCTTACACAGGGGAAGATACAGTAGCAAATGGTATGAAAGTAGTTAGCAATCATATCCACATATCATCAACGTACACTTGCACAGGTTTAGTGCTGTCTGCCTTTCACTGCACTTTCAGCTCCAGTGCCGATAGAAATATGATGCAGTGCTCATTCATTCAATCAGACTCTCAGAATCAGTCAGTCAGTCAGCTAATGTCAGACATGTAT
This sequence comes from Pseudobourletiella spinata, assembly GCA_009870155.1. Lineage (NCBI taxonomy): Eukaryota > Metazoa > Arthropoda > Collembola > Symphypleona > Bourletiellidae > Pseudobourletiella > Pseudobourletiella spinata. The sequence goes on along the minus strand of WJFA01003522.1, from coordinate 8,683 downwards.
GGAATAATCTTGCTTGTGATTTTGCTTCTCCGGCCGAATAGTAGACCTACAACAACAACAACAACAAACAAGGAATCATCCAGGACGAAGTTAGAACCACTTCACCAGTTTTCACAACACCTCTGGCCGCGCTAGCCACAACAACATGTATGATTCACTATCTTCATCTACTTTCAAAGTTGAGTATAAAGTATTTAAGGTGTTCACATTTCAGATGAGCGATCATTCAGGGCTCTTGATAATTCAGGAAGATTTAAAGTTTTAATGGAGAACTTCTCCTTTCCTGCAGTAATTTCACACATAACCTGACACATTTTTCACACAACAAAGTAATATCGGGGGACGAGAGGCAAAACATATTGAGGATGTACGAGTAGGGAGGTGAAAAAAATGGATCCAAATAAAGGGTTGAACAGGGCAGCAAGACGTAGGAACTTTTAAGGATTCCACCTTGGCGAATTCGTTTGGTTTTTGGCAAGGCTCGTTTTTCGACGGTGGGTCGACGAGTCTCCTCGACTTCTGTGATGTCCCCTCCTTTTGGCAGGTAACGGGGAGTTGTCCGGCGATTCTGTACTGGAACCACCGCCTCTGCTGGCAAAGTCTACACACATTCATAGAACATGTAATTTTAGAGTTTAAAACAACTGAAAAGATACCAAAGTTTCATGAAAATAATCCAATCAAAATACAACGACCTCCCCATACCTCGTCGATTTTTGAATCGGGCTGGAACTGGTTTCCGATCATCTGAGTCCGAATCCGACGGCTCCTCCCTCCTCTTCCTCCGCAGGGAGTACGCATCAAAGGAGGTCTCCTGGTCAAAAGCACTCCCCAAAGGCAGGGTTTGTTGATTAGAAATGCATGATATTTCTGCAAGGAGAAACGACCCCGTTACAGCAGCCACACACCACCACCAACCGTCGCCCCCTCCATGTCTCTCAGTCGTAAAATTGAATGACCGGAATCCATCGGAAACGCGAGTAAGAGAGAGAGAGAGGATTTTATAAAAATTCAATGACGAACCGAGATTGAAGACATCGTTGCTGGTTACATTTGAGGCTGGCAAACGGTGGAAATCCTTATTGGACGCACCATAAATCCCCTGCTTCCTCTCCGGCATTTGGCAGTAATACGAATTTGCAGGGTGATTGGAATTTTTTAAGGGTCCACCCGACGTTTCCAAACAGACATTTGGATTCTGATGAGGCGCCACCGGCATGCTGAACGTGGCGTACGGACAGATTTCATAGTAGGTCTCCCCTCCTCCACCACCTCCTGCAGTAGTAGTAAGTCCCGAACAGTTGCGTCAATACCCACCAACCCACGCGGCCAAGGAAGAGGTCCCGGAAAAAGTATCAGTAGAGAAAAAAACACATGTACTCATCAATTATGAATCACGCATACCGTAGTGAGTATTCCATTAAAGTCCGCGCATCTCCAAGATCACATTCAATATTTACAACGCACACTCCAACTCCATACAGTCTGGAGAAGGGCGCGGAGCTTCCACTCAAACACCATCTCAACTTTACACTTGAGGCCGCATGTTTCCATCCTGACTACGTGCATACGCTTCTTCAAGTACAGAGCTTCAAACTATTTATACGGGGAACACCTCCGCCGCCGCGTCTTCTCATCCAGGAATTGACAACTGATAGAAACTGATCGCGAACATTTGCCTTCGGACGGACAGGCGGCTCCGAATTCATCCCTTGCCCGGGAACTCACACACACACACACACCAGCTCCGAGAGATCCACACAATTTACGCAGTAATACTACTCCAACAAGAAACACGAGCCAATCACCTTGATCTTCCTCGCAATGATTGACAAAGGACTCAAGCTTCCGCTGGGGTGTGGGAAAGTACACTTGATTGTTTGTCGCGAGCTGACACCCGTCGTCGCTCTCACTGCACGGCCGCATTACCGTCCCATAGAACTCTGTCAAGGAGCCCTTGCTCTTGTTCTGACTCGCCGCCCGGTAGCCCATGTACCTCCTGCAAGCCCCCACGAACGACGTCAAACAAGCATTAATCTCCCACACAGAACACAGCCACGCCGCCCGCAAATAGACTTGTTACAACTATTCCGGGGGGCTGTGTGACGGGTAATCTATCGGAAAAGCTCATTTGTGTGCAAGATGTGTGCATGTAAGATATATTCATATATATGTACATACCTCCGCTGAATCACCACACCCAAGCAGACAAACAGGGCCAGTGTACAGATAATGCCGGACACGATGGGAACGACAACGTGAAGATCCCAGGACCCGCTCCCACTCCGCTCTCCCACACTATCTTGACCCAAATAGTTGGAAATGTCATTTTGAAATGGATTGTTGAGTCCGTTCTTCGGTCCCCAGCTCTGAGACGGCTTACCTACACAAAACACAGATATACCATCAGCAGCCTTCCTCCCCATACATAATGCACCAGTAACAGCAGCAGCATATAGATCTCCCACTTCCACTACTGAGTGAGTGGGTGAGGACGGCTCGAGAGAGGCACTCCCGGGACCGGATGACTTGGGATGAACGGTCATCACCAGGCCTACATTATTAATGGCGTAAGTACAAGTAAATTGACAGCTCCTCACTTTCAACCACTTCGGCGGAGTCGAAGGCAAAGGCCGCCGTTTGCTTCCCCCCAGAATTCTCACCCACCACACGGACGTCGTAGCGGGCCGACGGCTTAAGATTCGACACGACGTACTCCGTCTGAAAACCGTATCGTTCACATCAACCAAACAGCCACATTAGCCAATTTTTTCACGCACAATCAAATTTGCAGATCACATAGCCTCCAGCAGCCTGACGTAAAATGAATTTTTAATCCCTACTATGCACACTAAACACACACACACACACTAATACTACATCCACCACCATATACTAGTACAGAACAACACAGCCGTCTGCCAACCCATGATCCCTCCGGATTCGGTAGCAAATAAATACATGGGACGGCAGCGGCGGCTGACTGTGAGCATGGGAATGGAGCCAATGTGTGTGTGTAATATAAAGATGCAACACATGATCTCGAGAGTTTATGAGGCTCTCTCTCTCTCTCATTCACAGCTTTTTTGAACATTAGTGTCGGACTCTGTAAAACTGTACAGACAGCACACTGGTAGAAAAGGGATGATAAAATGTAACTTCACTTCAAAGGGCGTGTGACTGAAATACAGAAGGTTCCAGTGAGTTTCTGATTTCTCTTTCATCTCGATTGAGATTCCGGACGGTGGGCAGCTGGAGTAGATCCAGGAGTAGAAGCGAAAAACGGCCGCCGTCGAGTTGATCCGCACCAGCACCTCCTCCTGAGAAAGGCCAGCAAGCCCTGGAAGGATAGGGAGGAATCATTATCAAGAGTTCACAAATCCAAATTAAAGGGCTTCCTCTACTCCATTTAAACCAGCTATTGAGCCCTGGGGAAATGCTACATAATACAAAATTAGAATATGAGCCGGGACCACGCCGTGTCACCATCACTGTAGCACTATGGACACACACTACACAGTTTGGAGTCATACCCTGGTTAAGTGTCGCCGCCTCCACGGGCTTCGTCTGGAAATGCTCCCGGAGGCCATCATAGTAACCAAGAAGTAGCTGGTAACTGCTCCCACACGTCAGATTGGTGAGTGCATAAAAATTTTCATCACCTTCCGGAAACACTGTCGTCCAACTCGAATCCTTCTTCAGCTTCCATCGGAGGTAGAGCTCTACGGTGGAAATTAAAAGAAATTTTCACCATTTACTCCTCCCCCAGTCCCATTCCACTCATCTCAGCCCCACTTATACTCTGCACAAGTGTGTCGTTGAGGCCATCAGGCACTCGCTCAACTGGATCAAGAGATTCAAAGAGCAGCGGGGTCATTAAAAACAATCCCCATCATTCAGCCGAGGGACTTGGAACTTTACGAACTTGATCATTATACGGTCCCTTCAGGACGACTCCAAAATGGATTATTTAGTCCTCAGGTATAGCTGTCAAAATTTTTAATTTTCATCCCACCTCACCCACCGGGATTTTTCAAATATTGTTAAGCACAAAATAATATTTCTGTAAATCACAAACATTGTACTTGGAAAAAATACGAATCGTTTTGAAATAATATAAAAATTACATAATAATTAATTGCATAAAATTTTAAAAATAACATAAAAATTAAAAATGAAATAACGTAACTTAATGTAAAATCCAATAATATTATTTTAAAATGCGTGAAAAGTCATTTTTTATCATCTTCTCCCCTGCTCAAATTTAGGGTTACAATGTTCATAGCTGCATTGCATCGATAAGAAACGAGAGATGCCTGTTACAGTTACTTCCACCTCAATAACAGATATTGTGCATGGGAGAAGTTGAACGTCGAGCCGTTCCATTGTAGTCGGACCGAACCTGAGGGCTTGGGTGAGGCTTCAGGATATTCCCACTGAAGGTTCAGCTGATTGTGCAACTTTTCTGTCACCAACAGGTGAGGGAGTGATGGCTGGGACCTGAGCTTGAGCATGTACGTGACAGAGTCTTTCCCGTAGATGTTCTCCACCTGATTTACAAATTATAATGCCAAATGTAAAACTCGGATTTCAACCTTCATCTCATCAATAAGTCACCAGCTCCTTCCACACACAAACATGCCCCTGCATCCCAGCACACACATACACACGAACACATGGAAAAGCCACATCCATAGTCAGCAGAGCTCGAGCCGAGTCATGGCTTTGCATAACAAATTCTCCAATGGATGACATTCCCATGAGCCGACAGCTGCTTCCCGCCTTTCCGCCTCCCAAATGAAATTGGACGTGGAAATGACAACTCCATACAGAAAACTATAAGGGAACATGCATGCACGTCGGGGAGGCGAACTCAATTTTCTTTTCGCGGAGAGAGGAGGAAGCTCAAGCCTGAATAATTATTTGCTCACTCCTAACCCACTCCTCCTCCTCCTCCTCCTCAGCCTCCACTTCCTCCAATCCCTATTATAAATTTTGGGAACAAAAAATCAAGCTCATCATCCATCCGTATCATTCCTACCCTATACACACTACACAAAAATATCCATATAAAATTCAGTCACAATTTTCAACAACACTTTCGCACCCTTCTTATACCTATGTCACATCTACTATGACGGGATAGGGAAGCGCACTGGAGCGGCGCTAAGGAGCAGATGACAAAGTATGGGAACATTACTCATGCATCCGCATACTAATATCCCTTACATGGCACGTATAATTCCCAACTTGGGCCGAGGTGGTGGTGGAAATCTCCAAGTTCCCATTCCCCATCACATTCCACTTGGTCGAATTCAAGGCTATAGGTTTCGTTCCAAAAGTCCAGATCCTTGTCGGTGCCGGGAGGCCCACAGCGGCGCATGGGAAAGTAATGCCCTTGCCAGCAGGTAGGAATACCTCTTGACTGAACGGTAGGATTCGAGCAGGCACTGTAAGTACACATAAATCACATATATGTATTAGCTCAGCCGGACACACGTAGACACACGTATACACACATGGAAGTCCCAGGGACTTGTTAAATTTTCTACCCCATTTCCAAGGGAACAAATTTCCCAGAGAACCCCGAAGACCCAAGAAGGGAACGCAGCGGCGAGTGAGTGGTAACTAATAGAACTAGTTGGAGCTGCTGTAGGCCTGTCCAGATCGCTTACAAATAACGCCGTACATGACTGTGTATCAACTCCTCCTCCACTTCCTCTTCCAGCTCCGCACTTTCCCCCCCCCTTGACATATCACTAACTGTCTGCATATATTCTCCTTGACACAGGCCCATAATACCAGCTGCTGCCACCGCAGCCGCTGTCCAGAGTCCTTCCTTCAAGAAACTGCTATCCTCAGCATATTAAATTCACATGCAATACATTACACAGTTTGGTGGAGAGTATACACGGGGCTAAAGTCTGGACCGATCATGCCGACATGGCCAGAAAAAAGTTACATTTTCTCAACTATCTGAACGGGCGAAAATGTGATGAATATCAGGAGCTAATGCCAAGTTCAACGCTGCTGCTGCCGCAGGGGAAAACGAAGTAAGGAGAAACTTGGGGGAGCGGGGGGGGGGGGGTAGGTTCGAAAAAAGGGAGAAGGAGAAGAAGAAAGATGCTGGCAAGTTCACCAGGGGTGAAGGGAAAACTTTTCCTCCAGAATTCCAGTGTATACACATTCACATATCTTTACATTCCATACACAAGCAAATATACAAGCAAGAGGGACTCTCCCGACTTGTTAAGATAAGTTTGACCTTATTCACTTCTACTAGGAATACACTAACACTACTACTACTACTACTCAAACTACTACAACTGCTACTGTACATGTAGTTCCGAGTGTTTTCCGCGTCAACTTCCCAGGCGGCACGGGCTTCTTGAAAAAAGAAGAAGATAGAGGAAACCTTTACTTATTTACTTACCTCGTGACGAAGTCGTTTGAATAACGGAGGGTGAAGCTTCGCCCTCCATCTGAGAATTTTGTGAATTGACGGCTGTGATCCAGAGTTCATGTGAGGTTTCCTCCCGCAGTCCGCGAAGCTCCCAGCTGAATGACTCCCTCACCCACAGGCTCTCACGCTTCCCCACATGAACCGTGTTCACTCGCACCTCCTGTGGGAAGGACATAAAAAATAAATTAGGCTAACGAGCGGACGAGGTGCTTCTTCAAATTAAACGGAATTTTGAAAAGTCTCCCGTCCCTTGTCACCATTTACAATTTGAAGGTTCTTCACATCTTATGAGGAGATGAACTCACCCTAGTGTCCACACTCCGAACGTACACGTTGTACTTGGTTATAATCCCATTGGGAAGTCTGGGCGGGAGCCAAGACACGATGAGGGAAGTTGAGGTGGTCACCAGTACTTTCACCGCTTCCGGAGGACCTGGAGCTGATACAGAAGAGTATTATTACACAGTTAAACTATAGCCTTACGCATACACATGCACACACATGCTTGTCTCCCCGCACACACACACACACACACGCATGTGCCTCGTCTCATACACAAGGGCAGGTACACACACCAGCACTCATGTGTCGCTTGAAACGCGCACGCAAAAGTTCCCCATGCACACATGAGCTTTCGGCTCACACACACACAACCAGACGCCCACTTACAACGTTGCTTGCACGTTTCTAAGGAACGAACCTTCAGGTGCGGTGGTGCAGTACATCGGTTCGGTTGAGGGCCCATTCCCCTTCCGGTTATATGCGGAGATCCGAATTGAGTAGTTGCCATAGACGACCAGGCCGCTGAAATTCGTCTCCGGGTTCGTCGTCCGCTTCACCTCCGCCGACGGGAATATTGGCCAGGGGTCGGAGTAGGAGGCCGCCCGGGAAATAAGATGGTAGTACACCTTGTAGCCGACAATGTGTCCGTTTCGCAAGTTGTGAGCCGGTGGTGACCAACGGAGTCGTAAACTCCGCCCCGACAAAGCCACACATTTCACATCCTGAGGGGCTCCTCCGGGAACTATATAAACCGTATTGCTTCACTGAAGATGAACGGTTGGTGTACCTCACAGCAGACTCAGGGCATCAACATCCGCCTGTAATTTCCCTCGCTCCTCAAACATCAACTCCTTCTTCCCCACCCTCACACTCACACACAGGCACACACCCGTACAGCAAATGAGCTCAGTCAGTCTCCATCCGTTTACCGCCCTGGCAACACTACAAGAATTTTGACCCTTCTCCCAATGCGAGCATGGGAAATTGGACCCTCGTTAATATCCAATGCCAGGATAGAAACAGGACGATTTTTACCGGCTTCTCTCCCCACTTCTCCCTCGTCCACGTGCTCACGGAGATTTATGATCCACTATTGTACCCTCTTCCTCCCGCCCATAAATTTACAATTGTTTTCCCCTCATGCACCCTGTCAGGGGGTCAGGAGACGACGACGACGACTATACAAACAAACTACCGTGTATACTGACAAGCGAGCCCCTTCGGAGAGCTCTATACTAAGGGTGGTGGTGGTGGCGAGGGGAAGGAGAAACGAGCGTGAAATGGCAGGCGGATGATTGTTATGCCATTATGGGAGCTATCTCCTTTGTCAGAGCAGACATCCACCTACCGCCCTCCAGAGTCAGCACAATGATCCGTGGTGATGCGGGGCCTGAGCCGATACGATTGAACGCTCGGACGGTCACCTCGTAACGAGTGAAGGGATGGAGCTTCCGGAGCACGAGGACTCGCGGCTCTGACTCCTTCTGCGTCCAACTCCGCCAGGTCCGACCCTCCCCGTTTGACTCTCTCAGGCTTATCTGATAGCCCAAAATCTTCCCATTTAGATGAGTTTCCAACGGCGGCTGGAAAGGAATAGAATCTAATGTTATCCTCCCCCATTCCAATCCCATCATTCCAAAGTCCTGCTCTACTACCATTACGACACTTTATACGACGAGCGACGGGCTGCCCGGCTTCCATGACGACGTCATAACCTCAAAACTTAAACGCCTCCAACCACTCATTCCGCCGACACTCACGTGCACGCATTACACATCCAATCATGTCCACCCTCACCATCAGTCCATCACGCAACATCCCTGCCCACCCTGAGCACACATACGGATGCATGCACACACGCACACACATTGATTTCATATCACTACTAGTAGCGGTAGTTAGTCCCACACTCCCGACTTCATGTCAGGCTCAATAAAG
>WJFA01003521.1:0-12685 GCA_009870155.1 Pseudobourletiella spinata | reverse complement strand
TACATGATGCAATTTATGAAAAATCGACATCTAAATGTCACTGCGGAGGAAGCGGAAATCCCTAACTGGATAAGGTTTGAATTTTAACATCCGTACGATGCCCAACTGCAATTACATAACTCTGTCCTACGGGGTATCAGCGTTGTGACTAATAACTTTGATAACAATCGTAGAGGAAAGGAAACGGCGTTTATGCTGACACCAAGAATGAAGAAAATTGCTCTCCTAGGTCTAGGATACACAGTAGGTACACCACCGGAGGGAATTACGGCTGAAGTTCTTGTTGTGAAAAGTTTTGAAGAATTACGAGCAAATTCGTCTAATGTAGGCTTCAATTTCAATATTTTGGAAAATATGATTTTGTTAATTACAGTATCAAGTTTTTACTTAATATTATTGTGTATCCAGGCAGTTGGGAAGATCGTTGTATTCAATGAGGATTATATTACTTATGGGAAAACTGTCCAGTACAGGGGTCAAGGGGCTGTAGAAGCTGCCAAAGTTGGGGGTGTCGCTGCTCTCATCAGATCTGTCACTCCGTTCAGTTTGTACACTCCACAGTAAGTTTTGTACCCGAAGGCGCCCTCTTAAGTTCTTCTTCTTAAATGGAGGCTCAGTCAGGTGTCTACAGTACGGCGTATCGACTCAGGGTTTACGAGACATGTGATCCACCCCTTGCATATACTAACCGTAGAGCCTTTCGCCCGTCTAACATCTAGTTTCCAAAATATTCAAATTTGAAGTTTCACCGAAAACTAGTTATGGCAAGTAAACCAGCATAGTTAGTATGAGGCAAAATGTTTGAAAGGGTGACCCTTGGGATTAACAGCATTAAAATCCTTATGGAAATTCCCATGTTTTCCATAAAATTTTTCGGTGAAACTTCAAATTTGAATTTTTTGGAAACTAGGCGTTAGACGGGCTAAAGGCTTTGTGGTTAGTATATATTGGGCGGGTCACATGTCTTGTAAACTCCGAGTCGATCCACCGCAGGCACCTGACTGAGCCTCCTAGTTAGCACAATTTTGGAACAATTTATCGTTGTGAAAATTTCAGTACTGGCATGATGAGCTATGAACCAAATGTCACCCAGGTTCCGGCTGCCTGTATTACAGTCGAAGATGCAGAACTACTTCACCGACTCCAGCAGATGGGTAATACATTAAATGATTCAGTACATTACATGTCACTAGAAGTGGGTTCCAATGAATTCTAAGTGATACATTTTCGTTGCTAAATTTTCAGGTCAGAAAGTCGTTCTCAAAATAATCATGAATGACTTCAACCTACCATTGCAAAAGTCGAGAAATGCCATTGGAGAGATCCTGGGATCGGAAAAACCAGATGAAGTTGTGGTAGTCTCTGGACATATCGATAGCTGGGATGTTGGTCAGGGCGCCATGGATGATGGCGGGGGTATGTTCATATCTGCCCAAGCGTTGGCGTTGCTGGAATTCTTGAACCTTAAACCACGGCGAACGCTGCGTGCCATTTTATGGACTGCAGAGGAATTCGGTCTCATAGGAGTTCAACGCTATGTCCACGACCACTGGAACGAACTGGACAAATTTAAGGCTGTGTTCGAGTCTGACATTGGGACTTTTAGGCCCTTGGGTCTCGATTTTGCTGGGACGGATGAAGCTGGTTGCATAGTTCAGGAAGTACTGAAGCTACTGGCCCCTATCAATGCAACTAAATTTCGTCAGCAAGATGATGTGGGCTCGGATATTTACTATTTTCTCGCTCAGAAGGTTCCAGGACTAAGTTTGAACAATGCCAATGACAAATACTTCTATTATCACCATACTGAAGCTGATACTATGACTGTCCTTGATTCGGATAACCTCGACTTGTGCGTGGCTGTTTGGGCTACAGCTTCATACATTCTTGCCGACTTGAGCGTGGAACTTCCGCGTCCTTCGAGAGAAACGAGCGGTGAATTCACTGACTAGCAGTAGGCGTGGCTAGGCACACAGCGAACCTGGCGGGAAGGGTGCTAGGAGTTGCGATAAATTGTGAATAAGGAATAAATATGCAATGTTGGGGAAATCATATCCTCCCACGCATCAGTTTATGACTTTCTTATTTTGTACTTCATTCCTAATAAACTCTGAAGTACTAAAGTTGAGTATGAAATGTATGTATAGCTACAGTTTTAACTTGTTTTTGGATTAAGGATTAAAGCCATTTTTCACCATAAAAACTGGAAAATGGAGTTACAAGTTTCACTTAATACTTCAAGAACGTTTCGGTGCAGATATTCCGAGGACATGGCGGAATAAATATGGATAATACATGTCATTTCCAATGTTGTGTTTGAAAAACTTCAGCTGTAACTTCTCTATTTGTAAGACCAACCGTGATTTCAGCAACTGTAATATTACTTGAGTGCAGCTTTAACGCTTTGATAACATACTGGGAAAATGTTCACTCATACACAAGTCACATTTGGATGACTTTCATCCAGTCCACTGGAGAATTTAACAACTGAACAGCATTACTGACCATTTTATTGAGCCTCTACGATGTATACCCTTAGCAGTTGAGGAAAATCTTGGAAGGGCTATAAATACGCAGCTCTAGTATTGAACTCCAGTTAAGGGTTAAGCATACCTGGTATGATTCTTATCACCAAGGGATCCAGAAAATCGTACACAGGTAAGGCAATATGGCTGGAAAAAGGGAGGAAAGTAATTTTTTGCAGTGACAGAATTTATCAATGATTACCAGCGTATTTTCTATTTTGTCTACTACTATCAAAATTTTGTCTACCAAGCGCAATGATAGGTGTGACAAACTCTTCAGCCCAAAAATAAGTTACACTGTATCTCAGTCAATTTGAAGTACTTCTGATACCCAAAAAAGCAATGTAGCATCGTGGAACCTACTGGTGTCATTCAAAAATCAACACTGGTTTGATTAGATAAGTACTTTCTCAGTCAATCGATCAAAACTGCCATTCACAGCAATTTCAGCTCAATCTTCTAAACTTTCCTCTACCCGTTATTCCAACATGATCTCACCGACGACCCTATATTTACTCGTCCTTTGCTCTGCAGCCTTAGCCTTAGCGGAAAGACTTGCAGGAAGCGGCGTCCATCAATCTGACCTACTAAACAAATTGGTCGAATCCCCTGCTACATCGAGCTCAGATAAATATGCACGGGCAGCTAACTCAACCTGCTATTTATCTCCGGCTCTAACTGCTGAAATACAGAGCTACAGGAACATTTCTCAGCTTATATTGAATGTCCTTACCTCGGGGGCTTTCAAGGGTACCACCTACAAGGAATTGCGTAAGTTAAAATGGGAAATGATTAACTTATGCGTTACAAAGAGGAAAGATATTGTTAATTGGCGCTAGAAACCTTCGTCGATCGCTATGCCAACCGTTTGACTGGGTCCGATGAATTGGAAGAGGCCATTGATTTCCTGATGGAACGCATGCGGAACCTGAATTTGAATGTCTCAGCTGAAGATGTTGAAGTCCCACATTGGGTGAGGTCAGTCACAACCACTATATGCAATTTCGAATTCACGCTTTGTTGTAGTAGCATGTTTGAGTTTGAATGAAGGGGAGCAGAAACGGCTGATATGATCTCACCGTGGCGAAGAAAAATCGCCCTTCTAGGCTTCGGTTACACTATTGGTACCCCTCCGGACGGAATCACCGCTGAAGTTCTCGTAGTGAAAACCTTTGATGAGCTCAGAGCTAACGCCTCACAAGTAAGTGACTTCAGTTTAAATGAAAATACTTAAGCGTTGCCGTAACTGTTTTCCTGTTCATACAGGAGTCGGTGCTACTTCCACATTAGCCTTACTACTGGTCTCACAGTTAATGCAAAACGAATCAAGTCATTTGTCTTCTCTTAGGCGCAAGGGAAGATCATCGTTTATAATCAGGACTATGACTCTTACGGCGTTACCAATCAGTATAGGGGTTACGGAGCCCGAGAAGCTGCCAAAGTGGGAGGCGTGGCTGCCCTTACGCGATCCGTAACCCCTTTCAGCTTATATACATTACAGTATGATTACATCTAAATGTAAAACACATGCATGCCATACCTGACTAATCTGACCGTTGTTCTTAGCACCGGTGCAATGGCCTACGAGGCAAATGTCACTCAGATTCCGGCTGCTGCCATCACAGTAGAAGATGCTGAGTTCTTGTACAGACTTCAACAAGCAGGTGAAATATTACCGTATCAAAGTATAAGTCTGCAATTGCCATGGGTTTTATTTCACGACTCATAACTTTAAGGTCACCGAGTGGTCCTTCGGATAAATATGAATGACACTAACTTACCACCAAGGATCTCTCGTAATGTCATTGTTGACCTCCAAGGCTCTGAGAAACCTGATGAGTACATCGTCGTCTCTGGTCACATTGACAACTGGGACGTTGGACAGGGTGCGATGGACGATGCTGGTGGAGTGATTATTTCTACCAACACCCTGGCGCTCTTCCAGTTCTTGAATCTACGGCCTCGTCGCACTCTTCGGGCGATCGCGTGGACTGCAGAGGAGTTTTTTGTTATCGGGGCAGAGCGTTACCTTAGAGACCATGAGGGCGAGTTGGACAAGTTTAAGGCAATGTTTGAGGCTGATTTGGGAGTATTCAAACCCCTGGGGCTCGATTTCGCCGGAACAGACGAGGCAGCATGCATTGTGAAAGAGATACTTCAGCTTCTATCACCAATAAACGCCACCGAGTTTACGAAAGAAGACATTGTTGGCTCAGATACGTCACTGTTCATCCCGTATGGTGTTCCAAACTTGAGTTTGAAGAATTCCAACGAGCAGTACTTTTTCTATCACCATTCACAGGCGGACACTATGACCGTGTTGACCTCGGACGATCTAGACTTGTGCGTTGCACTCTGGGCTACCGTTTCGTATGTACTGGCGGACCTAAGCGTGGAGCTCCCTCGATCCACAACCTTCAGGGTTAACGAGACATGAATCGTCTCGCCGTTTAAGAGAATAATTATGGTTGAAACCGATAATTCAACAATAAAAAAGTGAAAATGCCGCCGAACCATGAGAATTTAATCAAATAAGGAAGCTTATCGTTTTTGTGCAACCAATTTCATATTTAACCACATCATACTTAACATAAGGTAACCACGACAGAGGGTCACATGGCACGTATTGTAGCGTAGCCGAATACGCCAGTATGCGGGCTCCTACCTTCAATAGTCCGGCGCCACGATCACCTCGACCGTGAACACAAATAAGAGGTGTGGGAACACCATTAGCTAAACTTCTACACTTTAATTCTCTCTTCTAACACACACACATCCTTTGACTTTATTATAAACAACTGCTCCGTAACAGTAATCTGGATTACTGTTACGGAGGGGATATAATTATTATCAAAGTGTGATATAATTATATATACTGGTGTGGACTCCCCGCCTCGAGTATCTGAAATCACAGCGACAACAGCTACCTCCAATAAAAACACTTCATTGATAATGGACAACCCCAACCAACTAAATTAAACCCCTATGACAAATAGACTTTAACTCAGAAAAAATGGCTCATCGGTCATGTCCAAAACTACAACAAAGAACAAGAGCTCAGTGAACTATTTCACGATTTAATGAAAAAGTCAGTGACTTGTAGCAGCCATCTATGAGTAAAAAAATACAGCAACTCATGGACACTCAGTAATTATATACGGCGATTAAGATGCCGCCGTAAACTATGATAAAGTCACACACATTAAATTGATAGCAATTCACAACGGCGGCTCGCATACAGATGTTGTTGCATCATCCGGTCAGCGGGCTTCCATCCTTGGTGAAATCTACTTCAGGTTAGTAGGATCTAGTTGGTTAATGTTACTTTTCTAAGGTAATATAGCAGGTGAATCTTATGGCTATGGTTGAATTCTTTTCTTTTGCAGTTCCTAGAATCTTTAATTGAATGCCAAAGAGGGTGTTGTTTGCAATTTTACTGCCACCGTAAAATATTGCCGTGTACGCACACGTAAATAAATTCTACGAATTTCGGAACGCTATAATGATCCGAATGACGTTCCTTATTCCGAAACTTAGGAAATTCGGAGTTGACATCCTTTCACAGGAGTGAAATTCAGCATTTTTAAAGCATATTCCGGGAATGGATCTAATCTGCCGCAGAATCAGCTTCTCTTCGCTTCCGATTCCGAAGGATTTCTTAGTACGGACTAGGTTATTAACTTTCGCCTTGAAATTGTTGACGAGAACAGGAAGCTTGAACGCCCGATGAAATATTACACAGTAGAGAGCCGCAGTGTCTACACCCATGAATATGTACGCGCAACCAAGGTGGGTATCTTCGTGAAGTAAAATGATCCCTATGCCAACTTCCACAATGAAGCAGCAGAGGCAGTAAACTTTCCCAATGAAATGAAAAATCGCAAATGTCTGATTATATAGCAGTACAATTAATTGTAATCTACGAATGCTCATGATGCGCCCTGAGGTGGCAATAGATGAGAGCTTTCTGCAAAATTAAAATTCCATAATTTTTTTACTTTTAAAATCAAGGATTGCTGGCCTAGAATGTCTAGATATTGTATTCGAGCAACGTCAAAACTTACACCCAACGTATCATGCTCAGGTTGAACTTGACGTCCTCCATGCATTTCTGGAAGAAGAGCATGATAACTCCAATGGTAAAAGTCACATTCTGAAGGCAGAAGCAGACAATACCTAGCTCGATTGTAGCCACAATGGCAAGGGTGGAACTACTGCACCAGTCAGAATGTACCGAAGAGTATGGACTGAAGGCGGATGTGGGGGCCCTAAGTAACATGACACCGTAAAACAGGAGTATTATCAGGGAATTAGTGGGATAAGACAGGATGACAAGTTCGTACAAAGTTAAATTTGCCCAGGTCGTCTTGTCGAAATGTCCTGCAATAAAGTATACCAAAAAGCTGTATATTGGGAACGCCAATCGGAACAGTTCAGCTTACCACAAAAGATGGAGTTAAAAGTGGCAGCAAACACTTCAGGATTGTGAAGAAATACACGATCACAAATAAAGAATGAGATTGCAAAAGCATTGCTGGAGACGATGAGAAGTGGTGTGTCCTCCGTGGAGATGCTCGGCGAAGTCAAAGCGACCAGTAGTTTCTCAGCTCCGAGTAATCCGCGGCAGAAGGTACAACTCAACAAAGTTTTCCATACGGTCGTCTGCCACCGTGACACTTGTACCTTTACTTTACCAGTGTCGTGATTTACAACTACTGGCAGAAATCCAAGTTGGCTCATCAGGTTGTAGTAGTAAAACCAAAACCGTAATTGCTTCCGAGATAGCATATTTTCGAACTTATTCTCGATTATTTTTCCATGTCTGCTTGTTTAAATTCGATCAGATGGACCCTTCAGCAGAAATCTATGTTCAGAGCGTTCCAGCTCTGATGGAAATTTCAAAAATTATGTTAAACATGCAGTGTTAGTTTTACAAAATATGCCCGTGTAATGTCGTTCCTGTCCCACGGTCTGCAGTGCACACTGCACACTGATGTTAAGATGTCATTTGTAGGCAGAGTCTAGAGTCACAGCATTTGGGAAACAACATTTGAGCATACAACAGCTGAGACGGACTTTCTGAACAAACAGATAGAACTTGAATCCTTTATGAAATATCTGAAATCATACAATAGACAATTTTCCCATGAATATGAACCTATAAGCATGCATTAACTGGTGTAGTTTATAGTAACTTGAATTATAGCTTTAATTTTGGAGACACATAATTTGGTAATACCACCCAAAATGGCTCGTTCCAATTTCCTCAGAAACTACGACGCAGAAGTTGGGGCTTCCCTGCTTTATAAATTCATGTAAAAATCCATAAGTTGTCAATATCGCCAAAACGCTTATTTTACTTGCTCAACTTGCTTTACATACTTAGGCTTACTTACTGGATCATTACTGTGTAAGTATACTAATATCCAGGATTAACAACTGGTTAAATTCTTAAGATTTCAATTTCGATAACGTTCGAATAATCCAAAGTCCGAAGACAAGTAACCTGTACTTCAAATATGATGAGCTCGTGTGCTTCCTGTCAAAATGTATGTACTAGCACAGCGATCACCATAGTGGCAATGATTACTTAGACAATTGCAAAATGTTATATTGGAAAGGTACTTTCGTAAAGCACACAAGTGATTTCTATATAATTATGCTCTTCTGAACCGTAGTAGTCTCAGGATTTCAGCATTGCAATATGCTAATAGATAGAGCGAGTGGACCCAGGAATGTACAATGTTTCCCATAAAAAATTACGGGAAACTGACTGGGTTTAGCATGAGATAAGATACAGCCATTGATTGCGGTTAGCTTGAGTGGGTTATGGATTAATCAAGCAAATCGTCCGGACCCAGTATTGCAAAATTCCATTCCATTAAATCAACTAATCAAGGTTGAATACAACATAGATACTTAAAATAATGAATTGGTAGATAAGCAAACACACACGGGGAATACCAGTGCTGTGCTTTAACAAAAAATACTTGTATGTGTTGCGGAGTATCCACGATATAATCATAGTTATTCATCGTTTGGCAAGCTACCTGCCCACACACTGCAATGAATCGGGTTACGATTTTGTGCACCCTGCTCCTCTGCTGTGCCACTTGGGGAAGGATTCTGGACAAAGTCAGAGAAAATTCTCACGATCACTTTTTACATTATTCCCAAAATGATCATCACTCGGTTAATTCAAGGGCAGCAGACAACTTTACTTGCTCCTTGTCCCAGTCTCTGCTCGCAGAGATACAAAGCTATGCTAATATTTCCCAATTAATACTTAGCACACTGACCACAGGGACATTCAAGGGAACGACTTATAAGCACATCCGTAAGTTAAGATTATTTGTTACAGCATTTGAAAATTTGTAAATATATAGACGAAGGGATCTCAACTATTTTAAGAGACATTTGTGGATCGCTACGACCGTCGAATATCGGGTTCGGACGACTTAGAAGAGTCTATAGATTACATGCTGGATTTCATGCGGAGCCAGAACCTAAGCGTTTCAGCTGAGGACGTGGAAGTGCCCACCTGGGTCAGGTGACTCTTTTCTACAACACAAGGATCATTTAAGAATTTAGAAATAAGGCTAAAGCGGGTTGTCATTTCAGGGGGGATGAGACGGCGTTCATGCTCACCCCACGGCTGAAGAAAATTGCACTGTTAGGCCTGGGCTACACCGTGAGCACCCCGCCTGAGGGCATCACTGCAGAGATCCTTGTTGTGAGAAGCTTCGATGAACTTCGAGCTAATGCCTCTAAGGTTTAGGATTTAATCAATATATCAGCTAATCAGCTCTCAGATCAGAGTTCTGACTGATATGACACTTCCAGGCGACCGGAAAAATTGTCGTGTTCAACCAAGACTTCGTTTCATATGGCGTGAGCAATCAGTACCGGAGCCGGGGAGCCGCAGAGGCTGCCAAAGTGGGGGGTGTCGCAGCACTTATCAGATCAATCACCCCATTCAGTCTGTATACGCCCCAGTAAGTGAGCGGTTGCATACCTTCAACCATATGTACACCCTGCCACATTTAATATTGTCTTACATTACAGCACCGGTGCCCAGAACTATGAGCTTAACGTGACTGAGATTCCAGCCGCCTGCATCACGGTAGAGGATGCCGAACTCCTGTACCGACTGCAACAAGCTGGTAAGGTAAGTTTAGAGTAAATGATTTAAAGTAGTTACGAGATTAAAAAATCTGATTATTTTTTACCTCCAGGTCAAAGGGTCGTGATTCAGCTATCACTGAACGATACAAATCTACCGATGCGAAATTCTAGAAACTCTATTGGAGAGATCCTTGGATCCGAGAAGCCGAATGAGTATGTAGTTGTTTCGGGTCATATTGATAGTTGGGACGTGGGTCAAGGGGTGATGGACGACGCAGGTGGGGTATTCATTTCCACTCAGTCCCTCGCACTGCTTCAGTTTTTGGGCCTTCGACCTCGGCGTACTCTCCGCGCCATCCTGTGGACAGCCGAAGAGCTCGGACTCATCGGGGTACAACGGTACGTAAACGACCACAAAGAGGAGATGGACAATTTCAAAGCAGTATTCGAATCAGACGGCGGGACGTTCAAACCTCTGGGTTTGGACTTTGCGGGAACGGACGAGGCAGGTTGCATCATTCAAGAAGTGCTCAAGCTCCTCGCTCCCATCAATGCAACAGAATTCTCCCAACAAGCCAGTGTGGGCTCGGACATTACTTATTTCGTGCCCCAAGGGGTTCCCACCTTGAGTTTGCGTAATGCAAACGACAAGTACTTTTACTTCCATCATACGGAAGCAGACACCATGACGCTTGCAGATTCGGATGATCTGGACTTGTGCGTCGCACTTTGGGCCACGGCGTCTTATGTCCTCGCCGACCTCAGTGTTGAACTTCCGCGGCCACCTAAAGCGTCCAATTGAACCACCTGTCAGTTGGATGCAGGCCCCTACGCTTACGTTATAGTTTTACAAAACAAGGAATCATCGAACAAGGATCGACACTTAATAATGTTACAACATCTAATATTTTCCAAACTAGCTCTGGATCCCGAATTTATTAACACCCATGTGTTTCATTTTTTTACAAGATGGTTGACATGTTGTGCATTGCAAGAGCTCACAACGCACGCATGTGGATGAACTATCTTGAAGTATCTAGGGTTTCTATGGACAAGCTCTTCGTGGCCCTTCCTGCATCACCTCCATTTCGCATGTACAACGGACAATGAGTGCGTAGGCTACGCTATTATCAAGTTCAGGTTAACCGGTAATTCTGTGAAAAACGCTGTTTTCTGAAATGATGGCAATGATAAACTCAGTAACATTGTCTCCGTGAAAAAATTCACCTAAAATTACCCATAAAATTTTGATTATTTCGGTATTCCGACGACTTATCTTTCGTGTAACCTTTTATCGTTATCCTGTACGAAACTGATGTTAGTTGAGCACACTGACGGAGCAGCGGCGTGTAAGTAACATCACCAGATGCCAAAGCAGCGTCAAACCGCCGGGGACCCTCTATCAGTATCACTCATTAGTAAGGATTGCAAAAACTAGATGACTGAAACTACTTCAGCTGCATAATTTTGCAGCAAATCACCCCCACAGCAAAACAGTTTAAGTTACGTATTCAAAAATTTGAAAGAAAATTTATGGTTACAGTGCAGTGGCCTCTCCTCTTGACGACGGCTAATGCAGAGAGAGCTCTGAGGTAATTACATGGGGGGCCGAGTTACAATTTCCACTGTAATACGCCCTGATACTGAATCCATAGTCTGCATTTTTCATATATCCCTCATACTTTGATGCCGTCACAGAAATTGGGAGGAAGATAATATTGGTCTAATGTGGGTTCACCGAGCCCTGTAACAGGATATGACCACTAATGACTGTCGCGGCAGCCTCTTGTAGGTGTGTGTTCTGAGGTATTTGTATGTGTCATCGTTGAAAAATGCGAATGCTGTGTAACGCAAGTATTCTAGTGTATATTTAATGCAAACACGACGAGGGTAACAAAGGATAGCAGAATGGATTGTTCATCTTATCCACCTGCCGTCGGCACTGGTTCGAAGATTTTGACTACGTTGAAGCTGTTCCCTTACACAGAAGGCTCAGGTTCTTCTGCTGTGTAACCAGCTGATGAGACATGCTCTCCAAATTGGCAAGCCACATCTGGAGCTCGTATGGCAACATTCCGCGAATATACGGTATCCTTTCCCGTTCGTGCTTATTAAAAAGTATTGATTTCAGAACGTAGGCAATCACGGTCTCCGACGACATTCTGACGATGCTAACAATCAAAAGAAATAGTTTCTGGTTTCCGTGAAGCCTCCATTCGACGAACAGGATTTGGTCTGTTCCAAGTTTGACATGGCTGGACAAATTGTCAGAAAAGCTTAAGCCACAAGTCCCACACTTATTTGTGGCACATGGGTTAGCGGTCGGGGAACAAAGTACCTAGCTTTTAGAGAAAGGCCGAATATTGGCTGAAGTCGGACCATTTCTGAAAATGCAGCAGCATTAGCGTATTCCTAGGGCTTCCCAAGCGCTGGCTTAAAGAACCAGGGCGGAACAGTCAATTTGTCGGTGCTTGTAAATATTCGCGATATGAATCCCATTCAGAGTGTTCCAGTTCCAAGCTCCACATCAACACATTTTTGACTTTACGACTCGACTTCATACTCTATACTAAATAAATGCACTTGAAAGGGAAGACGAAAATTTTCGGGGAAAAACATACCACAACTCAGCTCCCTTTTCCATTAAAAGGAATTTAAACATATATTATTAACGTTCGAATTTTGGTGGAAATTAATTCCTTGAATGAAAGATTTTCCTGCTGCGTTCAAATCCAGGTTATTAAGTTAAGCTCACCTACTCATGTTTGTTATTAACCTGGAGTAGGCAGGTATATAATATTGTCATGGTGACTGTCGATGTGTCTGTCCGTCCCCCTTTTCTGGGCTTGTGGGTACGATTGCGGGAGCAGTTGTCGATTATTTCTAGTATTTAGTTTCTGTCGGTATCTCTGATGTGGATCTTAAATAAGTTCGTAGTTCTTATTCGCCTAGTGGAAGTGGATGAAAATAGTGTATTTGACTTGAGATTAGGGAATGACATTCGAACATTTTTTGCGGTTCGTGTTCGGATCGCG
>WJFA01003520.1:0-12689 GCA_009870155.1 Pseudobourletiella spinata | reverse complement strand
GGACCTTTAGGAGTATACAGCCGGGCGGACATGAATACTCACTTTACGCTCCGAGCCGGAGCTATATTGCCTCGACACACGCACAATTTACATCACATCCACCTTCATGTGGTCAAAATCATATGCGCAGGCGCTTCAAATTTATGTACATAAACATTATTACGAGGCCATTGGAAGCAAGTGGACAAAAGTGGGGGGATCAACAGCATGCAGACGGACATAACTTGATGCGTGATGCCTTACTGGGGGGGATTCAACTTTGATATGCTTGAAAATAGTCATTTTTCCGACTACTTCAGTGGTGAAAGTTTTACAATTCACTTGTAATTGAACTATATATCGCTCACTGAACCGACCATTTTTAGTTGCTGCAATGGGAAGTTTTGCTAATTGTGGCAAAATTAATTGAGGGAAAGGGAAAGGAGCGGAAATGAAGCACAGAAACTGTTAGTGCACCGCCAAATTCAACACTGTATTGATGGCTGGGAAATTGACGCAGTGGAATTTTTATCCTTGGTTGTATTCTAACTTTATGATTCCAACAACTTATTACGGTTGAAACTTCAAATATGGGAGTAAAGTTTGAGCTGTGGTGTAGTCATGAACGTCAAGCTGAAGCAATTGTGGGATGGTGGTAGGGGGTCTGGTGGATATCGCACCAAATCCTGTCCACCTGCTGTACGCACTCCTGTGCATAGAGACGTACGGAGTACAAGCGGATAAGTGGAGCGCAGCCTACAAAGGAACTTCACATAACCGCACGCATGCAAACATATTTGTGTGCACACACATACAAATGTAGACCTGCACTCTCACACACACACACTTTCACCAAACTTTGAGTTAAGTAAGACCCATTTGCCTCTCCCCTCATCATCTGGCCTTCGCTCCGCCTGACACTCGACTCCGTTTCTTTCCCCTCTCCCCGCTCGAGTAAAAGTCAGCCGCGAGTAATACAATACAGAGTTCCCGGAGCGAGAGGTTTACTGGAAAATTGTATTATTTGCAAATGTTCGAGTTAAATTTCACGCATGAGCTTCCTCACTCCATCCCTCTCGTCGTCCCTTTTCTTCTTGCAAGGGGAAAGATGGGACCTGAGGCACGGAGGGAAGTCAGACGTGTGCCCTGTACATATTGGGATCACTGCGATTCGTATAGAAGCTCCGTTAATTCTTCTGTTGTCACAGCCGCACAAACTTCAATCCCTATGATACTACCTTATCTTACATACAAATACAAAGGTACATTGTTTTCCCTCCTGCAGATATCCTTCACCCTGTGCTCAAAGTAGCAACCAGATTTCTTCTTGCTCCCTCCCCGTTTAGAATACACTCAGTTCCGTGACTCATTTCACTAACACCGATCTCATCTTTAATGGGTGGATAAATTCCTGTGGTTTGTTACATTTCACTTGCCAGGAAATTCATACATTTATGCATGTTGGGTTTTTTTAGACAGACCCCGTCTCCCATGACGAGCCATTATCATATGAGCTGCCGGTAAATTACCGCTTTTTCCGGAGTGGATATCCTATAGCGACTCACCACTTACACACAGTTGATCCCACCACCGCTGTGAATCCACTCTGTAAATCTAATTAGGCTCCCTTAATTACCGTATCGAGCAGATGGCATGGGACGTTAGTAGCCTTACGCTCCTGCTCAACCCGCTTCACGGGGTCATGGGGATTCCCTAGGGTTTTAATACTCTAATCCTCCATGACATAAAGCCTGCCGTGCCGCTGCTAATGGGGAGAAGAATTCTGGGGGGGGGGTGTGTGTGTGTTCCTGTGTCTGTCCTGTGCGTGTGTATGCGTGTTTGTGCCTGTGAGTGTGTGGACATATGGGCTCATGCCGTCAATGTCCCGACCATATGCGGGTGGATGCAGGAAAATAGCATTTGATTTTATGCCGGGGCGGGAAGATTAACTTGATCCTGCCAACTTTGCGACTGTATCTATCTCCCTGAGGGCATGACGCTCCCGCTCGCCTTCACACACACACACACACACACACACACACACTCCAACGACGGTCCTGATCTCAATTGCCACTGCATTAAATGCAGCCGCTCACTTAACAACTCTTGCGCAAGGCTCAAATTACTACGAAAATATCTTAGTACGGTTGTTGGGCCCAGGGGGTTACCCAGTATAAAATGTCATCAACTCCGCTCCGAATATTCCGTCTCCAAACTTACACGGAGCAAAAATAACTCCTCTCTCCACAGACGCACACACACTGTAAGATGCACGCATATGGTGATGCATATATATACATGTATATCTATATACGTATCCATGTATGCATATATATTCATGTATATCTATATACTTATCCATGTATGCATATATATTCATGTATATTACATATGTATGGACATGCTTTGTCCCCTCTCAGTGGCCCTCCATCGCCTTTGTTTACCTGCTACATCTGCACACAAGGTGGCTGAACTTTTGTAACACGAGGATGGAGCGTCGGGAGGCGGAGAAAGAAGAAGAAGAAGAAGAAGTAGAAAGTACGGGCCAGTTTCCGCATGGGATGAGTACAAGACATTGTTGTTTCTTTTTGAGAAGGCGGGCGGAGTAGATTCGCCAAGTTATTTGTATGCTCCTATGTGTGCGTGTGATGCAAGAATCTGAAATGATGCTGGAGACAAAGGCCGCCCCATGTCCCAATGTACATGTACATAGTATGCACGAGAATACATATGCATGCGGAACGTGGGTGAGGGAGGGAGCGAGCGAGAGAGAGAGAGAGAGAGAAAGAGGGAATGGGTTGGGAGGAAAGTAAGGAAGGAGAAAGTAGACACAGGGAGCTTGGGGATAGATAGGCTGTAGAATGGAGTGGATGGAGTGAAAATAGGGAAAGAGGGCTTCAAATAGTATAGCGGGGATAAAGGTTTGGCTGCGCTATACGGTGGGATCATGAGTCTACCCCCCTATGACTACACATATACTCACGGACATACCCAGAGACACACATACACACTACTGCATAAATGTATGCACAAGTTCCCCGCACCACGGCGGATATATACAGTTACACGTGTATTCCAACGGTGCTAACCCAGACAGGATGAGTTTGCGTAGCCTTGTCCCAAAATATCGATCCTCTACTACTGCTGCTGTTGCTGCTACCACTGCCACAGCTTATGCGTTTGTATGTGCTTGTGTGTGTCCCGACTCTCCCCCTTTCTCTTTCTCTCTGCCCTAAAATTTCACTCAGAAGGGAAAAGCACATGAGAAAATGTTTTTCTGTTTGTTTTCGACAAATCCAAACGTTATTTCAGACCAAGTCCTCCCAGACTTTCTCATTCTCCAAGACGGACGGGCCACATTGTATGCATACAACTTTATTATGGATCCACATATTTTACGGTCACCACTAAAATTACAAAAGCTGTCCCCACTGCACGAGGGAGCATGCGGTTCCCGCCGCCGCTACCATCCACCACTATGCTGAATGTGTTCTGGTCCCCCAGTATCCTGTGAATAAAGATACTCTTTGGTCTGAGAAAACCTTCGTCTCGAGTCGACCCTGAAGTTTGGGCTATCGCCTATTACTACTACTACTACTACTACTACTACAAAAACCTTGCTCCATTAAAACCTTCCGAGCTTGTCGGAGGGAATGGCGGGATTCAAGTGTACGTTTAACTGGGACATGTACTATCCATACCGAGGAGCTTACACTCTCACATCATGTACATACAGGGGCCCATTCCCGCCGCCTGTTCATTTGATGAGAATATCATCAGCTCGAAAATAAACACTCATCTCCTCGAGAGAGACAAGGACGAGACTTCTGGTTCTTAGAATGGTTCGGATCTGCTGTGGCGATGATGGGGATGGTGGATGGAACAGTATGTATGTACCGTATATCCCAATACCCATCACACGGAGACGGAGAGACGCATGGGAAAGTCGCAAGTCAATACCGTTGTGGCCGCAGCCGTTCCTCTTTTCAGCTCAACTCACTCACTTACTCACCCTCTCTCTCTCTCTCTCTCTCTCTCTCTCTCTCTTGAATTTAGACCCACTCTTCTTTTCGCTTCCTCTCAGCTCAGCTCGTTATCTGGTTCAGCAATGAAGGGAGGTCCAGACATGTCTATATAAGAGGAGAAGATAGTGAATTGAAGTAAATCCTCCTCTCAGGGAATTCTTGGCTGTAGATGATGAAGATCCAATGAAGAAACTCAGGGACGGAATCTCCTTTTTATTTTCCATCTTCCTCATTTTCCCTTACCCACACACGTACATATATATATGTGTGTAGACTCAGGAGGAATGGCTACTATATACATACTACACCTATCCGCACATACTACTCCTCATTTTCAGGAGGACCTCCTAAAACTTGTCCTGATCCATCCACTACTGTGAGCTTCGGCTCATCATCTCCCTTGCGAATCCACGGATGCGTACATACACAGGCCTAAGTAGCCCTTCTCGTTGGTGGAGAAGGCTGGACAAGAAGCCATAAGGCTACATATGTAACCTCAGGAGGGACCGGGCTGGTGCCTGGCTATCTGTTAGAGGATCCCATGTCCCCTCTCTCTTCCTCTCACTCAGATTGGACACAGGATTTATATACTATTCTGCTTTCTGCTCTTGTATCACATTACGCACTGGGCGTCTCACCAACCACCCTCCACAATCCCTGCCCTCATCCACACACATACACACATACATACACACCTACACACACCCACACAAACCGACACACACACACACACACATACATACACACCTACACACACCCACACAAACCGACACACACACACACACACACACTCACGCAGCCCTACTTTATCATCCCATCCCGTTCAGACTTCTGTTAGGAGATGAGTTATACCATGGGCATTATAGTCTACCACAGCTATGCCTGACACACCTATTTATGGGTTGCACCTACCCCTACCAGTCTCATTCACGTGGCCGTACAGATGAAGATAATGTCCCTCTCTCAGATATTTCCCGGCCACAAGAATTCCTTTCCCTTGCAAATTCCAGCCTCCGCCCATAAATTAACCCACTACTGTTGAGAGAGCCGTGATGGAGGTAAAGGGGGAATAGATATTCCATGTAGATGGAGCTCGTCTCCATAAGAGTGTGTGTATGTATGTGTGTGCGAACAAGTATACACATATGTGTAAAGATATTTGTGCCTCTTTAGGGGATGAATTCCAATATTTGGGGGTCTACTATAGTGGAATTCCGATGGGCATACAGATGTAGGAGAAGCATTCAATTAAGGATGGAATGCAATCCGCCGACTCTGCCAGAATCATGGTAGAAAACGACAGGGAGAGCTGGGAAGAGATATCTATATGTATATGTATGTGTATCTACAAGTATATATACATATAGATATATATATTTGTATATATACACATACTCCATATATGTATATGTATACATATATATATGGAGTGAAATGAACGAGAGAAAGGTTGAGTATGGACCGAAAGTGAGAACGTCACTGCTTAAGGCGAAAGAGATAGCCGGGAGTAGTGAAAATGGTAGTGGTGATCGATATCGGTAAAGGCTCTCTCTCTCCGTGCCCAAGCCCAAGTCTCCTATGAGAATGAAGGAAAAGGAGGAACTTAGCCGCGGTGGCGGCGGAACAGAGACAGCCGCCAGAGAAGAAGTGAGACTCGGTTACTAGGCTGTTGGGCTACATATTTAAATAGGCCCCTTCATGTACTTTTAGATCATGTCGGACGGAGAAGGCCGCAAAGGGAAACTTGCCGCCTCACTCCAACATTCCCCTCAAAAATCCTCCACTATCTCATCTCACCCTCTCCTGTTCCGAATGGGATGAGGGTGAACAGATGAGTGAGTGAAAGCTGGACGGCCGAGTATAAAGTTCAAATCCATCCCACCTCTCCCCCTAACTAGAGTCTGCATTAACGCTTGTCACAAATGTCTTGTATGGATTTTTCCACTCCCGCCGTCATCGGCGGATGGTGGTCGTTGGGGCAGTAGCGCGGCTGCGGAAAGGTATCCACTGCTATACCCGTCCGTAAACTCATAGCCGTATGCTCTCACTGTCAGCAAGAAGTCATGAAATTCCTCTGAGGAAAAACATGGACTTGGCTCCGAACTTTGAAGCTATCCCTTCCTCACAGTCAGATCCCTGTACGTATCGGTATGCGTCAAGTGGAACTCTTCACTCTCGCACTCTTTTACGTGATTCCCTGCATTCGTGCGGGTGGAAGCGGATGTGCTTCTGAGTGTGTGGAATGGGCTCGCTCATATGCATGTGATATGAGGGAGTCCATACACATGGAGGGTATGGAAGTAAATGTGTGTGCGTTCGGCTGTAATATAGTGCGACTTTCCATTCCAGACCTCGACACAGCGATGATGGGGGGAGGGGGCAAGACTATAACAC
This sequence comes from Pseudobourletiella spinata, assembly GCA_009870155.1. NCBI lineage: Eukaryota > Metazoa > Arthropoda > Collembola > Symphypleona > Bourletiellidae > Pseudobourletiella > Pseudobourletiella spinata. The sequence continues at coordinate 6,291 of WJFA01003520.1, read as the reverse complement.
GTGTTCTCCGCTACTGCTGCTCTCACGAGCAGGATTACCGCCGCGTGCGACCTGATTGCAGTGGGGAATTTTACTTAATTGAATGATGGATTTCCCGCATCACTCACGACGGCGATAGACTGCTGCGGGAAGGAGGAGGAGGACTCTTACCGTTATTGTTTTCTCAAGTCGGGCCCGCCTTCGAAGTGGAATTCTCTGAGCAATTTCTCCACCCTTCCTCCCCAGTAAATATATGCCCCCCTCAAGTGGATTAGCAGTGGTAGTTTGCCAAGGTCCCAGGAAAATCCTCCACAGTTATTATTCTTCTTGTAAATCCGGTATTAAATTCATCATCTCATCCGGGATTATATCGTCAGGCCAAAAGGGAGAAGCACATCAGGAAGAGAACTCAGATCGGGAACCCTTCCGTGCCGTAACTCTCATCATCCCGATGGCAAAGAACTTGGACAAGTGGCCGGCCAACCGCTCGCTTTCTCCATTATTGAAAATCCTTTCAGCGCATTTGCTCGTGCACAACAAAACCCAAGCCGGAGTCCTCCCGGCGATCGTATGAATGTCCGACTATGATATTGTATTGTGCTCAGCCCTAACTATATATCACACTGTCGTAGTGAATATGTTGCAAGGAATAACGGACATGTTCAGTGGCTCTCGACGTATGGGTTCAACAGCCAGACATAAGCTTTCGGGATGGCGGCAAATGCGTTAGTTGTGCGACGGGGTGAGGGTTCACAAGAGGTGGTGGTGGGTTGGACAAACGACTCATACGGAGAAGAAGAAGCACATATACTATTCCAAAAAACGGTTTGGACTTACGTAGTCCTAGCATATTTGTGCACATGTGACTGTGGTGTGTGAGCCTGTGTGGATTAGGAGGGTCAATAGGCAGGGAAGGCGGGTTTCCTAGCATGCTCCGGAGCTATATGCGTCTTTGTTCCCTTCTCAATGGAATGAACGTGTGACATGAACTTTCCTTTTTTTCACCTCTATACTTCTTCTTCTTCTTCGTCCTTTTCTTTACCCGCTGGGACCACTACTCCTACTCCGAAACCATAGGGAAACTACAGTACTGATCCAGCAGTATTGTTTATGCATTTAAATGAGAGTGGAGAAAATTGGACAGGAAGGCTGGGGTAGCTACAGCATGAGTGGTAGTGTATTTCCGGATGAGAGGAGAAGATACAGTGGGGGGGGCTGAAACAAAGTCGAAATTCCGTGGTTTCAGCATAAGTTTAATGCCCTACCGCCAGCAGGAGCAGGACTGACTTGACGTGTATTAGAAAGGAGATAAAATGGAAGTAACATGCACCCACCGCAACATTGTGACAGAGGCTCCTGACTCAGGGAAAATAACCTTGGTCTTCAATGGAGCGGGAAAAATAAAAGAGTTAGGAAGGTCCATGGAAGGCGATCATCTCCCAAAGTGAATTGACTGAGTGAGCAGAAATTTCTCAAGAGTCTTTCGCTTCCGCTGAGCGTGTTTAAATATGTGTATACGATAAATATGTATATATATATATATATATAAATATACATGCATGTAAATGTTTATACATACACCTCCGCAACAAGTTTAAAAAGAGCAATTGAACATGCGCACACGTATATAATGGAGGGGCATTATTGAGCCTACTCACACACATGCTGCGGAGTACATTCAGAATGCTCTGTGAACATGTAAATATCCGAAATCGAAAATGCGCACATTCTATTGGGGATCCCGGCGAGGTGCACATCCTCTTTGTACGTAACCAGTATAGTCCATTTAGACGCTTCCCTTTATCATTCCAATCTCCGTTTATCCACCTCTGCTAATACGAGCCCCTTGAGACGACAGTCCTGCGGTGTGGTTCGTGAGTAAAAATACGTGTCCATCACCTACTGTCCATAACTTTGCTCGGCCTCACCTCACTCACTTGATGATTCTACATGGTACGTCCCCATCTCTCCGGGCGTCACTACGGTAAACAGGAGGGGATACGGCGGTAAAATAATAAATCTCTCGCAAAAGGATTGATTCAGCAGTGTTGGGAGTCCCAACGGTTCCCCAGAGCCGAGCCACGTTTGACCACCTCGGGGGCTGGGGCTGGAGAATGGGACGGAGACCCTTAGTTATTTTCCTTGGCAATACTGTTGTGAGAGGTGTGGATAGGTTTGAAGGGAATATTAAATACTATCCTAACGGAGCAGAATCCACTGCGCACATCCAAGGGAATAAAAATGAAAAATTGACTCGACCGATATCCCCTGTCCTCTCTCCATTAGTCTATAGGAATAGGTTAAAATAGCGCGCGGATGTGCTTAGCATAACTCCGTATATCTTTACAGTTGTGTGCATACGTTTGTCTGTGTGTGGGTGTGTGTGTGTGTGTGTGTGTGTGTGTAAGTGTGCCTTTGACACTGTCTCCTCGCCAGAGGAAGTCACTCGTATGCTCACCGCACACCACCCTTTTTGTTTCTACATCATCATAATCACCGTCACCACTGCTGCCAACCTAACACGATGGGTAAGGTAGATCGTTGGGCGGATTGGGTGGCGACGATGAAGAGAGGTTATAATGTGCAACGCATAGTTGTGTGTGTATATGCGCGTGTGACTACATGTGTCTGACGGCAAGAGAGATAGATGAAGCGGAGCGGTAAGAGGGGATTTACATAAGAGGTAAAAGCAATAGAGTTAAGTGCAAAGTTGATACCAAGAGCAGAGTCATATATTCATGAAGTTTTGAAGTATGATGGCCCGCCTTGTTTGATATTCGGTAGCCGATTCAGGACTCGAGAATAATTGATTACATACGGACGGAACATGCCGAGCGTGAATACAAAATTTTCTAGATTGAGCCACCGAGAGACCCCCACAAGCCCACCTCCAACCCATCTGGCACACTTCCTCCTGCATACATGCATCCAAATACCTGTGCACTCCCCAACCCGCACATCCACCTCCATTCCCCTACTCACTCACTTATCCACACATACACGCACACACACACACACACACACACACACACACACACACACACACAAGCAAGCAAACCTCAGACACATTTACACGTACAAACACACACATGGTCATTTCCTACAAGCCCCATGTATACCTATGCCTATTGCCACATGGTGGAAGACGTACCTCATTCTCCAGAAGGACAGAGGTACCAGTACCTACTGGAATCCTATACTGGCTCCATGGACTCCAAATACGAGTCCCCTACCACTTCAATATTGGAAACAAGATGTACTGATAGAATCAAAGTTTAGATAGTCTCCTCTACGTGTATACCAACTCGTGCCACCACCATATTAGCAGCATTGGAGTGTGTGTATATGTATATGTACGAGTGAAAGTGTCTATATATGTGTTTGTGTGTGTGTGTGTGTGTGTGTGTGTGTAAAACTGAAAAGGAGTCCTTTGGAAGGTGGAGGAAAGTGGCGATCGTGGTCGTGGTGTAACATATCCGGCTCTTTGGACATAAAATCCGAGTCAGCGGCGGTGGTGGGAGCTTGAATCTTTGAAAGGGAACCAAGATGGAAGTAGTCCTACCGTGACTATGTTCACTGGATGTTCAGGACGGAAACTGACGTGGTACACACTTGGAAACTCGGATAGAATCCATGTATGTACATGTACGCACAAAGATACATCTATATTCCTATCCTTCCGTCCTCTTATTTCTGCCCATTCAGCCTTCCACTATCACCGTCCGCGGCACTACCACTGTAGCCTCCTCGTCCACACACGGAAGAAGGAAAAATACGTACGGTGTGGAGAAGAGCGGAGTGGGAGAGCTATTTCCTCATTTCCCATAGACTTACATCCACCGAGGCTTCTTTCTAGCAGAAGAAGCAGTGGTAGTAGGGATGTCCGAGCGGAAAGGAGACGGTAGCATTGCTGGTGGTGGTGCTGGTGCTTGCTAGGTAGGAATAGTGGTGGCGGGGAAGTTTGAGAGAGAATAGGTAGGACAAGGACGACTACGGAGAATTTTTTTCCTCGCACATTTCCTCCCTTTTGCCATGTCGTCCAATGGAGGGGAGTTGGAGAGAAGAATTGTTTCAAAAAACTTGGGACCATCCATTATTTCATGTTCGTGTGTGTCTCTACATAAAATATACATAGATATTTATAGCTGCCCCTCCAACAGATTTCCTACACGTCATGTGCTCATATGCAGGCGGCAGTCAGTGAGGGAGGGAGGGCGGGAGGGAGGAAGGAAGGAAGGGAAAGGATATTATCAAGGCGTAGGATCTCCGATTTTCCCATCCCTCTCTCTCTCCCCGCTCCTCTCCTGCTCCGACTACACGCATTTTTATACTCGTCCTCCCATGCGAGACAGTTAGACGGCGGGACTGCTCCAACTGCTTCCACTACCAGTACTCTGCACGTCCGTCCCATTATTATTGTTATTATGGTAAAGTGAGGAGGAGGGAGGATGGCGGGGGGGGGGAGGAAGGAGGAAGACAGTTGAAAAATGGTGGCATGCATCCCATCGTCCGGGCGGCATGAACGGGCTGCCGGAGAGCTCTGCTCTGACTGACTGTGAGCGAGAAAGCGTGGGACAAGGCGGACCACACGCTAAGCTCCTCCAACTTCAACTTTCTGATTATATTATTTTTTGGGGGAATGTAAAACTGATAAGAAGAAAGTGATTCAATTTGGGTGGAGCGGGAGGGGGTTCGGGGGTGTTGGTGGGAAAACCTGGACTTCCACCCATTCTTATCCCTCCGTCCATCGCCGTCCTCCCTATATTCCCAAACTTGGATGCACACAGTCACACACAGGCTTACGCACACACACATGCCCATACATGCAATCACAAAGGCTTGCACACACAGGCCTAAGCACACAGGCCCACGCACATAGGCCCACACACACAGGTCCACACATGCAGGCCTACACACACAGGTCCACACACGCAGGCCTACACACACACACACACACACACACACACACACCTACATCCACTTACAATACACGAAGGGAAAACGTCTGTAGGTACATACCGCTCTGGATTCTTCTTTTCCCTTTATCCCATGCTTTCCCCGCGTCAGCTCAGAGACTTTTACTCTCCTCCTCCCTCAAAGACTGATGTGATTTAACTCGGTTTGATTTGAAACTTTTCCTCCTCCGCTCCTGGGCCGAGACTGCCTTTGATCAGATCGTCTTTGGTCCGCTCTCTCTCTCTCTCTCTCTCTCTCTCTCTCTCACTTCAGCTCTTTCTCTCATTCTTCCAGTATGGCACTGCCACACTATATATAAATTGTGTGTACGTTTGTGTGTGTGCAAGGAAGTAGGAGAAAGTCCCTGGCCCACGGACCCATGGGCACTTGTTTAGATGGGCTAATGGTGAGAGCGGGCGGGTAACGAATTTTTCATCGATTTCAACCGCATTGTGAAATCAAGTGTTCCCTTCTACTTAGACACACGGACTCACACAAACACACACTCACACGCTGGCATAACCATCCACTTCTTCTTTCTTCCCAACCACATGATGATGATGGTACCTACATGTACATTACAACTCTGGAGTGAGGGGCTCTTGAAGAAGTATCTGCGTAGGCATGGATCCTTGTATGTATGGTTGTTGGTGGTGTACTTGCCAAAGTCGTCGTACATAGTTGGTGGCAGGAAGGGATGTCCTCCGTGGGAATTCTTTTGGGATCGGTGTACGCAGTGGAACTGCCCTCCTTGTCTCGAGACATTTAATTTGCTATGGTGGGAAAGGAAAACAGGGGAAGCCATTTAGGGATAAAATCTTCATACTCCTCCGCCACTACTAACTACCATCACCCCGACCGCTACAGTATATATATGCTGCTGGGAAAACCACGACCACGACCACTTGTCACAGGGGCCCGGACTGCTGGTGGAGTACCCCTGGCTAGTATGGATAGTATATAGGAAAAAGAGCATTAGCATTTACTCCGGCATAAACCTCGTGGGCCGGTCGTTGAGACAGGAAATGCTGTGTCAAACTTTCCCATTAATGTACCTCCTTGTGTGCATGTAAATTAGGGATTAAATGAGACCACATTCAACGGTCGTAAAGTTTCCTAATGAAAAGACTCTTGCCGCGTCAGGACTGGGGCTCACAGTTGTGGCTTGTACTTAGTCCCAAGTATTACCGACAGTACCCATCGTAGAGGCACTGGTTGTAACGGCCAAAGTCGTGGAGGTAGTACTGTAGTAGGGACCCTAGTAGTAGCACGAGTAGCTTGAGGAAAAGTCGTGGAGTAGCGGTTATAGTAGTGGCAGTAGTAGTAGTAGTAGTAGTAGTAGTAGTAGAAGTAGTA
>WJFA01003519.1:0-12692 GCA_009870155.1 Pseudobourletiella spinata | reverse complement strand
AGTTTTGTAGTTTCATCTGCGGCGATACAGTGGGACAGAAGTTTCGTGGGTTGACATCTTGAATTGGTTGCGGGAATTATTATTTAATAGGCGATAGTTTCCCTTACACTCTACATATATATATATATGTCTGATGCTGTGGGACAATGGAGCATATTCTGGTCCAATTTTATTCCTTTACTGCGATGTTCTTTCAATTTCCAGTTGGGATTTACGACCCTCATAAATATCTATTCTATGGGATGGGGGTGGGCATGCGGGCTTGTATGAGCGGGTTTGAGTGTGTGTGTGCGTGATGTGGAATAGTGAATGTGTGTGTGTGTGTAACATGGTGAGAAAGAGGTATTTGTCGACGTTTATGGCAACCGCCTTCAAATTATACTGTCACCACTTCTTATTCTTCCGCCGTCCGGGATAAGCGGAGGACGAGAAAGGGAAGGAGGCAAAGAAGGCGGAGGGAGGGAGAGAAAGGGTGACGCGGAGAGTTCTCTCCGTTTGTACAAGATATTAGGGAGGGGAATCCGGGCCGGAAATTCAAATTGCTCAATGGACTGCGAAATGTTATTGAATTATCCCCGTTGGCTCTAATCACTTGAGCAAACTTTAACTTTTTCTCGATGCACCCCAAATAGTATCTCGTCGTCGCGTATGGGCGTGTTTTGCCTGGGTCCAAGTGAGTTATATGGGATGCTCACGCACTTGTTAAAAGCGTGAAGGAACGTCGTTGGAGTGATGGGGCTTATGAAAGTGTTTTTGTAAGCATGGAGTGGCTCGGGATGGAATACGATTTACTTTAGCAGAACTTTTGGATGTGCTGCGGAATCCGCTCTAAGGAACGTCGTTGGAGTGATGGGGCTTATGAAAGTGTTTTTGTAAGCATGGAGTGGCTCGGGATGGAATACGATTTACTTTAGCAGAACTTTTGGATGTGCTGCGGAATCTGCTCAATTGTAGTTTATTGACAATTGTTTTTCAGGAGTTAAATCCTCAAAAAATCAAACTATAAGATTTGAAAAACTAGTGTTCAAATGGTTGGCATGGCTAAAAACCTTAAATTCTGAATATTTTTTATTTATTTATTCAATTAAGGACCTTGCGGGCCTGTGGCTCATGGCGCGAAAAATTCTGAATATTGACGGATTGAAAGGATTTGAATGAGTGCTTTTAATCATATCAAAGCATAATATTTTAGAATTAAAAGTATGATTAAATGATTTTCACGGGATTGCAGCTATTGACTTATAAGCTCACTGCTCTCACGAAAGTAACCAATACTGACCCGTATACTTCGACGGGGATTCTGAGAAAGGCATTCCGTGTACTTCTCCTGGCGTGCTAGTGTCAAGAGCGACGGTCCAATGTCGGTTACTGATAAACTTGAAATATACTCCGTCCATGGAGTACCTCAATTACCAATGGAACCACTCTTTGTCCCTCACATTTTCGAGGCTCTGCAAACCTATGGTGTAATACCGACTGTTTGCAGATTTCCCAACGATCCCGATAGCACTATCATTGTCGTGAATGAGGAAGTAGGGAGCAGGAAAGAAGTTTATTGCCTCAAATGGCCAAATTTTACATCAAGTCATATCGGATAGGGTGTCGGGCGCACAGAGGACTCGGCGAACACTGTTTTAAATAGCCCGGCTTGCCAGTTTTGGTGAAATTAATTCTTGTTTGGAAACAAAATGGTTCCGTTCCCATGACGTGACTTTGGGGGCCGCTTATGGGGGACTTGGGATGCTCTGGGAATCCATAGAATTTGTAGCTATTATTTAGTGGTCAACAATGGTTCCTTCATACTGACCATTTTTTCCGAAATGAAAACCAGTACATTCGTGCATGTACATACACACTTCGTATGTATCTTAATGTGTTTAAATGCATCGAAAATATCTCAAAACCAGTACGTCTGGTCACTATTTCCTTACATAACTCTTGTTTTATTTTAACCATGCTGATGTCAACACTGTTCTGATCACAGAAATTCAGACCGACCGTGTCAGAAATATCTTAATGGAATGTTCGTATTTGCCGCGAATTGTGATATTTTTCGAGACTGAGCAATAGATTTGTAAACCTAGCTGTGGCAGATCACGGATTTGTACACTTCAATTTGACAGAATATTATATCAAAGTGGGGGTCTAACGTGCTTTCCAGGCTAACAAACTATTTTGCAAACCTTTAAGTGGCTTTATAATGAACTGCTCATGAAAACGCACATTCGACTTGAATTTGGACTGTTAATCATGTACTTCGTATCATAAGAAGTAATCGAGTTTATTCCACTGTACAACGATGTGAACCGAGCTTATATTCAAACAGACTTTCGTCCCACCAAAAGTCAATACCATGTTATCGAAGACTGATTGAGTACAACACTGATTGGATTTGGATACAAAAAAGGTACTAAACAACAAAAATGAAATGGTTCGTGTAGACTACTATGGCTGAATGAAAAGTAAAAGTAGGAATTATTTTAACCACTAAATTTCGGATTGGTTAATCTTCTGGGGGACAACACTCTATGGTACCGTATGGTGGCCCATTCCCAAAGCAAGACTTTGGTCGTTCCTCCTCCGTCGATCGTGCCAGCGAAAGTTTATCATAGCTAAGAAGTGGATCCCTCTCCTCGTCCCGTGACGTTTTCCGGGAACCCACAATACAGATGAAACTCAGTACAAGAATTACCTACAAACCCAGAGGAAATTCAAGCATGTCATCACTCCAAAAAACTATAGATAAAATATCAAATGTAAATGTTCGAAATTCACTCACCACTACAACTTGTGAACCCAGAACGTAATATGTTGACTTTTGAAATCCAAAATGATCTAGAAGCAAACCACCAACGGAGGGGCCGACGAACAGACCCAGTGCAAAAGTTGAAGACCAAAGTCCGCTGACTAGCCCATACGTGGACACATTATCTTGGAAACCCGCGGCGCTGCAGATGTTAAAAAACTTAAAAACTAACTACCTGTTCAACTACAACTCCATTTGGCCCATCAAGGGTCAAACTAAAAAGGGTCTTACATTGAATCCTGAAGTGCTTGAATAAATCCGGAAACAAGGGATGCTCCAATACCCATCCCATGGATCACGAGGCCAATTATGGTTACCCAGAGAATCCTGCACGTATATGAGGTCATATAAATTCAATTAAGCTATGCACAAATTTGCAAAATATTTATCCCATACGTGTCAAATGGCAAGAATGGGACGGGGCCAATTAGGAGGAAACCACTGAAGGTCAGCGTGCATCCTATCAACGTTATCCATTTCGGTTGACTGCCTCCATCCACAATCCTTCCCCAAATCGGAGCCGACAAGGCGTACATTCCTCCATCGATAATGAATATCAGCCCCGTATACAGTGGTGACAAGTAGAACTGTGGTGGGAAAAAGTATTTTTTTAAAATAAAAATCCAAACAATTCCCATCACACTTGCCATGTCTATCATACCTTATCTCTTAGATGAGGCTCCAAAGTTGACGTGAGAAACCCGATGCTGTTGCCCGCAACAAATACGCTAAACCCAGACAGTGCAACTGCCGGTAATTTCAGTAGAGATAAAAACCCTTTGGCATTCTTCGTCAGTGACGGCTTCACATTTTTCCGCGACGGCAAGATGAAGAAGGCTACTACACTGACCAGTAGGAGCAAGCCACCCATAACCACATAAGGCAATAGGAATCCGCCGACCTGGTCATTATCATCGCATGTTACTACTATTAAGTCTATTCCGTTATCCAAAACTCATTAATATTCTTAATTGCGGATTTTAAAAACTCACATGTTTTAAAAATCTTGAATTTTTAAAATCGGAGATTATGAATATTAATGAGCTCGTTCAATGTTGTACGGCACCAAATAGAAAAACTCACCTCATACAAGGCACCGCCAACCGTCGGCCCAACAACAAGTCCCACCCCTGCACACGTTTCCAGTGCTGCCTAAAATCATAATGGTCGTACAGGACAAATTGAAATTTACAAGTTACCATTGAAATAATGACAACAACGCACTTACAAAGGTCGTAGCTACAGAATCTGGAAATTCGAGTGCGATAATGGTAAAAGCTGCGGTCATGATTGCGGCTTCTCCACACCCTTGAACGATCCGGATGATAAATGACAGAGCTATGAACTCCACCCTTCCATTCACATATCGTAAAAATCTGTGTCCAATTCAAATCATTTTCACACTTTATACTTTGATATGATTCACTCGGGGCTAAACTGAAGCTTATAAAGCTCAAAATCCCACCCAAACATTATGGTGCAGATGGACTCTGTAAACATCCCGAGAATGTACATCAGTTTCGGGTTGACGGACTTGGCCAGCTGTGGAGGTACAAGAAGTAAATTTGAACATGGGTCTCACTGTGGACGCTTGCAGTTTGGTCTCACCAAAGATCCGTAAATTGGCGCCATAATGAAGACTACTAATTCAAATACACCGAGGACTAAACCATGCTCTGTGGAGGTAGCACCCTTATCCTCTGCCTGAAAACAATGAGAAAGTTTGAAGTGCGCATTATTTTGAAATAATCATTGAAAGTTTATGATGAGGCAGAGTGCTAACGACTATTTAATTGTGGACGTAGAAGAGTGAAGTACCTCTCTGGGATAGAATGGGGCTTGTATGGAGAAGATGGCGGTGGCGAAAACATTGGCAATGCACAGAGTGGAGAATGCGAACCACTGAGTTTTCGTGTAGCCAAAGTATGTGACCCGCTCATCCTTGCGCGGCTCCTTCAGCTCTCCTTTCCAGCTGGTGAGGAGGGAATCTCCACTGAGGTCATCATAGCTGGAAGACACTATTAGCTTCGAGGTCACTTTCTCCCTCCGACTGAGTGGGGGGATGACGGAACGAGGGTCGCTCGGCTCAGATCCCGATCCCGTCGACTGGCTGGGAGCAATCATGAGCAGATCACTAGAGACCGAGTCAGCATGGTCATCCCCGCTGACGTTAGCGGAAGAGAGACTCACTGGATTGTCAAGGATGTCGTCGCTGTCGTGGCCATTGTGGGACCCGTTCGGGCCTTGCTGTGACGACCCAGTATCCTCCATCGTCTGGCTATGTGAGCCACTATACTACGACTGGAGATTATTGGACTGTCACTGTACATTTTTCTCGTTGTGATAACCCCGTTTGAATGGGAAAGTGTGTAAGTAGTGTCTTTGCTTTCGAGATAGAGATAGGGTAAGTTACCTGAGCTAAGGTCGTGATTAGATGGGTTACGTTGGTAAGTATAACACTGTATAACCTCGTGACTGGGGTCTTATAGTACGCTATTAGCCCAAATTTATCTTTGGGACTGGAGGCTGATTCCAAAACTGAATGTATATGTATTCAAGGATGAGTCTCGTGAACGGGATTAAAATTTAAAATGATTGCCTATTTCTTTGTTACGACATGGTGTATCAACGCGGTGTTCAGCCTGGTAAACTTCATGCTTGTTCGTTCGCCGAGCCCTCCATCGTGGAGAGTGTTATCTCCCCTCTCTGGGAGCCTGAGTAACCCACGTGAAACTTCGGAACGATATGACACTAATAACTGATAGGAACAAATCAACTGATGATGAGCGGTTGCAACAACTTATTCAACAGGAGTTTAGACTCGTCGTCCAGCTATACATATGTGTTTTTCTGATAGGCGGACTTATGTAAACTCCATGTGATACACACACTTATGCATCACTCCACAAATAGCTGCAATGGAGAAAAACACGCCACCACCTGAAGTGCACGGGAATACCTAATGTGCAACGATATTTAATTTACAATATTTGATTTTCAGCTTGCTAACACTTAGTTTTAGGCATAATGAATCCTTTCGGACTTGGTTAATGCGTATCATTCATGGAATTTAAAAGCTCATGGGCTATGCTACTGCCGAGACGACCGATATTAATGCGATGAAGGACCAAGTTAACAGTACAATATCACTAATTCAAAATGCTTCACATCAAGAACTCTTTCCAGACTTAAATTCGATGAATTTTGCAATACTCTAACAATCACCACTTCATGCGGTCGGCTGCGTTCGGATATATTACAAAACCGACAGGATTCAATGAAAAAGGGATCAAGGTTCTACACTGAATGATCCAACATCTAAACAATATAGATTTTACAAAGCAAAGAATGGGAAGATGAAACTTGGCGGTGGCTAGCAAGTAACTCTTTTATGATCTTTACCTTTGGAAAATTCAAAGATGAAATGATTCCAGGAGAATGGTTCCGCCAGAATTTTTCATAGCCGCACATGGTGCAAAACAGACTTAAAATTGTAAATAAAATCAGTGTAACGCTTCCAATGCACGGGACACTGAGCAAACAAACATTTTAGTTTTCCAAGTATTCTACCACATTTCTTAATTTCGTAGGACTCAAGTAAATGGAGTAGTCTTCCATTATTAACACGGCAAGTTAAGTAAGGCCTACCTCTACCACGCACCATAACTAAATTAACTTACTTTTCTCATAACTTCGTAGCTTACATCAATGATCAGTACAAGTCTTTTAACCTCCACACAAAATATCAGCTACCTTACCAACATACTCGTGCACATTGCTGCAATTGCAGCAGGTGTGGATTTCGCAAGCCGCGAAAAACATTTTCGCTCCTAATTAATGAAAAAAATTCCTCCACTTTCATGTCCTCTGTGACTGCTATGCTTCCGGTATAAAAACTAGAACTTTCACAAGTAAGAGTGAACGGGGTAGTGCTAGCTTAATCCCAGAGGTTGATGAAATACGTAACAATTTGATAACACAAATAATTTCATACTTCAATTACACCTATGATTGTTTTGAGGTAAAATTGGACGAAATAATTACACAAACAAACATTCTCACTATCTCCGTAAAACATCAAACTCAGTAAGTGGATTTGCTCTAAGAATAGCGTGTGAACAGCATTGGACGTTTATGAACGAAGTTTAGATATCTGCCAGTGACCGACGAAAAATTATAGGCAGTATCACACCGCTAACAATTTTTAGAGTAGAAGTAGTTGATTTGATTACAAGTAAGCCAACATAAATTTAACAGAGCAAATCTGCTCAACTAGACGCGCGGCAAAATCCTTCTCACTGATTGCTGACTTGACTGGGTACTGTTCCAGTGGGAGGGACACAGTTTCTTCGACATACACAGCCTTTTTAAAGAGTTCATTGTACAAGCTGGCAAGATTCCCCCCTGCTTCTCCCCGCATCTTCTGAAAATTCATATTGCTCAATGTTTTGGCCGCCTACATCATTCAAAAAAGAGAGAAACACTTCATATTTTTATTTTACCTACGATCCAAAAACGATAACAATGAAACGCATACCTAACTCAAGAACTTACTAAATTACTTCTTTCTCTTACGGCACAGCCTCGCCACCATGGAAATCCACCGGTCTTGGCGCCGTTCTTCAGTTGTCCCATTCGTCTAAAATTAAAACCAACGACGGAGGGAAGCTGACGAGTTGAACGAAACTGGGAATACAATGTGGCTTAAAAAGGATCAGCGAGTGGATTTACCAGCATCAAGAACTTGTTCGTCGACGAGATCGACGACACTAGGAGCACTTCCACTCTTGGATTCGCCTTTGTTTTCTTGGGCGAGGAGCTCAGATACCCGTTTGAAAGATTTCAACTTTTCTATTGAAGTGCGTGAAGAAACTCCTGGGAGCATCCACTCGTTCATTAGCGACTCCTTCGTAATGGATGCTGTTGAGGACACGTTGCTCCCGATAACGTACGTTAAAAAATCCTTTTGAAAATCCGTGAACTTCTCCAGAATTTCCTGCATTTCCCTGCGGCGTAATATTACGACAAAGTGTAACACAACATTTCCGAATCCAAACAAGACTGACAAACAAGGCTGCACTTACTCCAGTTCACAGAATACAGCCTTGGCGTAATGATTTTCGATCTTCTCCATATCTGAGTTCAATTTTCCAATTTCATCAAGTTCACGCCCAACCTCGAGTTCTATCTGGTGTATTTGCATCTCCGCCCGATGCATTTGAGCCATCGCTTCATTCCTTTGTTGTTTCAAAACATTCTTTGAGTTGCGTAAACGCTCCACCTCTATTTTACGCAGCTCCAAATCTCTCGTCAGCCTCAAGTACTCCTGCTTGAGTTTGGGTAACGTTTGATTGTCCCTAAGTTCTGAGTCCGAGACAAGTGTAGCATCCAACGACTGATTACTGGACTCTGCCATATTTTTCAAACTTAACGAATCTTCGAAAGTAAATCTTCTCACACGGTCAATCGGCTGCCTCGTTACTCAGTAAAATAATCAGAGTTCCTTACACACTCCCTGGTACAATAAAAAGGCAATCAAATTCAAATAAAAATACAAAGTCAACGGTAACACATTCTACCGCAAATGGCCTGCAGGCATTACGAGACTCCTTTTAACCTGTTTTGCGTTTCAATACATTCAACGAAAGATTTAGACGCCAAAGGAAAACCGAGCGTAGCAACTCAGATAAAAAAATCTTCTTATACTTCAAATCGAAACGACACAACAAATATAGTAAAATCATTTCCCCTCCTATACATCCGCAATATACCGCAATTTCAAAAGCACACTGTCAATCATAGAAGAGTTAACTATAATTATTTGTCCACTAACTAAACAACTCCATCGTGTGTGAGAATTTCCACTGTGCTGGTGCTGGTACCTCGCTCTTCCTGTATTACCGCAAATGAAAATGCAGTGGTTTGCAGGCATGCTTTACGGTTACAATTAAAAAGGGCCTCATGGAGGACATGTGAACAGTGACGTGCCCAAACCAGTGGTTTGACTGGGGGTTTTATTCGGCGCATGCGTAAGTCTTCAGTAAAAAGAAAGTATTTTCATGGCGCGAGCAGTCAAAAATATAAACACACGACTCGTGATGAATTTAACAACTTCGTACACCGTCCTTGTCCTTATGCACAGTACAGTAAGATTCATTAGAAGAATTGATAACGCGGAATGGACGTGTAATAATTATAAAGGCTGATTACGAAGCAAGCTCAACGTTCCGTTGTTTAACAGAAGATCAAATGCATTCTCGGGTGTTTAAATAAATTTGCAAAAGTGTTTTATTTGGTTCTATTTCAAAATTTAATGCGCCGCATAAAGGGTTATCTTAAGGGTTCTGAGCAATAGCGTTGGCGACCCAGTTGGCGAAGGAGCTGACTTTGGTGAACACGCTGGGGAATCGGGCCTGACCGCAGGGCTGCATACCGAAGGATACAATACCGGCGAGGTAGGGCTCACCATTGGCGTCCGTGCATACCAAGGGGCCACCACTGTCACCCTGGAAACAAGGAAAAAATAATGTTTTTAAACTGGAACTTTATAAACTTGCGAATAACGTATCCACCAACAAGTAACTCACATTGCAGGCTCCTTTGCCACCAGATCGGTCATTGGCGCAGACCATGGTCTTGCGAACATTGGCGATGAGGAAATAGTTGAGAGCGCACTCAGAGTGAGGGATGATATCCAGCTGAACCGTCTGGAGAGCATCGGGAATGATGACTGGGGTGCCTCCGGTGGGGTTAGCATTTCCCCATCCGGTCAAAGTGCATGTGCCAGAGGGCTCAATATCGTTGTCAGATGTGAACTCAGCAACCCTCAAGGTTTGCACGCGGTCATTGAGCTCGACAGGCTCGTCAAGGACGAGGATGGAGACATCGTTGGCAACGGTGATCCTGGAGGGAAACAAAGAGCTTGAGTACTCCCGCCACACAAATGTCATTAAATACACGCGGGAACTTACATGCTGAAACTTTCGTGCTCAATGTATTTGGTTACATTTCGCCGTTGCTGGGTAGCCTCCGAGGCGTCATTGACATTCTGGGCACCGACAACAACGCTGAAGATGGACACATCGGTGACGCCGTTGACGCAGTGAGCGGCACAGACTACGTGGGTTGGGTCAACCAAGGTTCCGCCACAGCTGTGGAAAAACTGTCCGGTGGATGCGCTCTTTCTCTGCAGAGAAATCTGGTACGGATACTGGCCGGGCGTCGCATCGCTCCCTCCAATGATCTTAACCTCTGGCAGTGGTCCTGGGAGAATCGGGATGTTGTTCACCGGATGGCTAATCCTAGGCCGCTGGGGTTTCCCTATAGGAACATAAGAGCCTGTAAATGCTTCGAACCGAAATGATTTGCACGAAACTGGACGTGGATGGTTGTGGTTGTTGAAAAGTCGGGAAACTCACCCACAGCAACGGCAGCAACGCAAAGAACGACCAAAAGGAATTTCATTGTGACGGCGGAAACTAGCTTCCAACTAATCCGAAGAGCAAGGATCAGCCATTTATACACCTCAGTCGGCCATTATCAGTGGACATTGATTGAATTTGAAGTTGGAGTGAAACCCGGATTCAAGGTGATGAATATCCTCCCATGATATTTCATAATGGATAGCCCCTGAAACAGATGCGCGTATTTGCCACCTAGACTTGTTTACAACGATGCATCAGCCTCTTATTCCAATAATAGGAATAAGCGGGGAATTCCTCTTATCATCTGGAATTCAATAGCCGGTGGTCTGATACTTGGCAACTGACTACGATGTGATAAGCAAGACAATATCAGCCCTGCATTCAAGCTAACTGGGAGCTTCGACTACGACGCATTCACATGCTGACCATGCCTAAAAGAGTTGAAAAATACGTCAACGGAATTCGTAATCAGAGGAAGTTTAATAAGCCGTGTTTTTCGGTGTCAAGCTCAAGGTTGGAATTCCCGCGGCTACTTTGTTAGAAATTTATTGGTCACCCATGCCCAAAATCATTGTGTCATCGAGCTTGTCACTCCGCGCATGTTATGAACTTGCTAATTCGTCACTTCAAATCATTTTAGCCACTACTGTTGAGACGAGCGAGCTTATTTCAATCAAGCTAAAAAAACGGAGTGTTCATTTTCGAATCAGTAACAGTCTTTAATTCCAATCTTGGGTAATTAACCACAATGAGAAGAAAATTCTATTCACAAATCTTCTTGACAATTTTACTCATTGTAAGCTTTCGTTCCGGTAGCAAAACGAACCACTCGGAAGTTCGTCTCATTCAGATTGAGATTATCTGCTAGAAAGAGATCAAACTTTGTGGTTGTTAACAACAAATTTCCTCGGTCGTCAAATCCAAAAGTGTCCGCCCAGTGGAGGTCTGTCGAGCTCTGTGCAACCTGATTTTGTAGATACAACGTCGTTGTACTACTGTTTGAGAGGTCTGTCATGATAACAGCGCTGCCTGGGAGGTCGCCGTAATACAGTGTCCCACGCTCGTCCATGGCTATCCCGTCACTCTGGCCGGGTTTCCGTCCCAGGTTAACCACATCAGAGTCGCTCAAGGCAGGGTTGGTTTTTCGCGCCGGATCCTGCAGGGCATCCGTGTTGACACGGTACAAATTCAGACTTGCTATGGGTGCGTAGTAGAGGGCGGAGAAGTTCTGGTTGCGCGGAGCAAGAGCGAGGCTAGCGACGG
The DNA here is from genome assembly GCA_009870155.1 of Pseudobourletiella spinata. Classification (NCBI taxonomy): domain Eukaryota; kingdom Metazoa; phylum Arthropoda; class Collembola; order Symphypleona; family Bourletiellidae; genus Pseudobourletiella; species Pseudobourletiella spinata. The sequence continues at coordinate 1,199 of WJFA01003519.1, read as the reverse complement.
CAAAATTAACTGAAGTTGGAGAGCCTAAAAACAAAATATTGCACGTGGAATAACTGAATATTCTTGGTGATTAAATTAAGTTTTTAACGTGCGAGTGGCGCATATCCTTACCATCGACAGTAAAATTCGCTGCGGCCGGATCCGCGAGCATGGACGGATGAGTCACCTTCCACGATTCCCTGTTGGCGTGGTCGTAAACGACCACGTTCCCCTCCAATACATTTGAAATGTACACCATGCAGTTGTCCTCGGACACACAAGCAACCTGCATATCCTTGAGGACAGACGTAGTCTGGGATGCAACAGAGTCGGGAAACTCGTAAGTGCAGATAACCTGGTCATTGTCCAAGAGGTCAATGATGACCAGTTTGGGAGGACACAAGTTTCTAGGATTATCCGTGAGGGCGTCCACACGCCCAGCGTCTACAACCCACAGGCGTCCAAACTGGTCAACTTCCAGCGGGGAGACATGCTGGAATGCACTGCAATTCCCAATTTCCTGCATGTCATAGTCTGGGAACGGCCAGAGGTTTGGGCTTCGGTACTCATCCGTTGTGAGGCCGTAGGATTCATACCGGTTGTAAGGCACTACACTCAGGGTGGATGGCACTCCAGGCTTGAGCCTCGGTGTAGCGATAAACATGCGGTCCTTGAAAACCCGGATCGTCGACGGTATGACATTCTTGTCAATAAGGGCTCCTTTCTGTCTCAGCTCAGCCGCACTCACTCCTTCGGGGTAGTAAAAATTGATGAATTTCCACTGGTAATAAATGCTGTATTGAGAGAAAAAGACACTTCCGCTCGGCGGAAGCTTGACGCCAGAGCCCACAGCGGCCGCGGAAAGCGTAAGGAATAGCACTGCCCCGATAGTCATTGTTGCACTGACTTTGAATTTGTTATTCGCGAAGGAGGTCTACCATAATTTGTACTCCCGTGCTAACGGGAAAGTGTATTTCTGGGAGAAGGAGAAAAAAACAAGTATTTACGCCAATAATGAGCACGTAAAATTCCAATTCTATGGATAGCAGGAGGTGATCCTGGAATAATTCCTCTGATGAGAGGAATGTGAACAGGGAATTCCATCAGAATTAAGCCGAAGAGCAAGGTAATCATAGTAATTATATTTACACGTTGTCGAACAAAGAACCGGCTTCGCCACCCTTTGGGGAAGCAGGTCGACCTTGGCTTTGGCTTAACTA
>WJFA01003518.1:0-12692 GCA_009870155.1 Pseudobourletiella spinata | reverse complement strand
GACGAGGGCTCCTACATGGTTTTTCAAAGTCGAAGAGGCCGCATCCGCCGGGCGGCAGCAGTGCAATGTACTTGCACCCATACACACACACAGACACACACTCACTCGCGCGCGCGTTTTCGGAGTATGTGCGCCCTGTGCTCATGCCGGAGCTGCACACGCAGCCTAGCCAGCCGGTTTGTATTGAGGCGTACAGGGTGGGTGTGTGCATGCATGTATGTACGTACGTGTGTGTGTGTCTGTGTGTACACATATGTTTGCGTGTGTCCGACTCGTGCGAAGCTATTGAGTAGGAGTTCAATGACCTCCTTGGATCTCTCTCCCTTTCTATATTGAAATGAGCATGAGGCAAAGCTGCATTTCTCGGCTCGGCGGCTCCTGCTCCTCTATGCCACTGCGTCGCCCGACCGTTTTCCATCCACATGCGTTCGCAGGACGCCGTTATGCGTGTACTGACTGACTGACTGTGGGACATGCAAAGAGCAGATACTATATGTAGGTGTGTATACCATGTGGTCTTCACGTAATAGCATGCGGGATGGTGGGGGGACTGGGGCTGAAACCGAAATTACATTTCCGTCCTCATCTTCCGCTCATATCCGTCCCAGTTACTTGAGCAATAGATGTTGTTAGGTCTCTGCAGTAGTAGTGTGTGGCACGGTCGTGTACGACAGTGTCCGATCGTAGAAACCGGTGACTCATAATAATTTTGAACACAACTTTGACATGGAGATGATAATGAAAATAACAATAATAATAATAATGATAAGGGAGGGCTAATATGGGTGGATTAGGTATCTGAGGCAGTAGTTCTAAATATGATATGTGATGTATATATATATATACATATGTATAAACCTACATATATACTTTTGTGGTGAGTAATGAAGACGCCAGGCCAGACTACCTTGAAGACAACTAACTGACTGAGCTGTCAAAAATGGCTAATAGACCGGTTGGGTTGAAAAATAGTCAATAGAATTTTACCATCTCGAACATGGCTTTAAACGAACATGGTTGTTGTAACCAAGACAAGGTGTGGTGATAAGGAAAACTATTAAAGGTATAGATTGATATTATGACTTAATATGAGATGACTGGGCCGGACGTTGCTTAGGTGCGGGATTGAAAGGAGGAAGGACTTGTAAGATGATGATGTAGTGGTCAATAATATTGGAAAAAAGTGCTGTACTTGACTTACTTGTCGTCTTGGTTTTTGAACTTATATACGTTACCGCTTCACCCTTTTTCCTAGCCTTTTTTTCCTCCTCTGGTAAACTACAAGACACGCACAGTGGAAAACTTGTGTTCGTTTTTTGTTGTTTGGGAAGGTGTGCAACTACGAGAGACTGCGGGAGCGGGATCCTCTTGCGTTTCTTCTGCCCGTTTCACTCTTGTGAAGAACCCGGTGTCTTATCCGTTATCCCCTGAAAATGTGTACGTCGTTTTAGTGGCACCAGCACCAATGGTGACTGTAGTAGTGAAACTCTGACCGCATGGATATCTTTCTCCCCCCGTCGGTACTCCTACCAGTCTCAATCTCAAGTTCAGTTCGTTCAAGTGTAGTGGATCATATGCTTCTCTCTCCTACTGCTGCTCCTACTACTTCTCTCCGCCGATCTTTTCGCATTTCACGCAACTACTACTACCCTACCCGGCTTTTCTCCTCATTCTTTTCCCGACTCCACTCCTCTTGTATAGGTACATACTATGCACTCACACTCATACACAGACACACACACACACACATAAGGCTTCTAAGCCTACTCTCGCTACCATCTATTATTTAGCCGTCGTGTTCTTCGCGTATGGATTGCGGGCGGGTAGAGTGTAATGTTTTCCATCCCCCACAGAATCGCCTGTCTGCAGTCTCCTCCACTACAAACATGTATAACACTCCTACCCATAAAGGTAAAGCCGGATGAGTGATAAGTGGAAATTAGCAGACATCATCGGTGAATTTGTACTCGTTTCCATAATTATGCACGCTCACTAGCACAAAAGAATGGAAAATTATGAGTTTCACCTAAAGCTGAGACTCCGGATTCGGGTACAGAGTGGCAGAGAGGCAGGAAACATTGCGAAGATTGCGAAGGTTTGAGTCAACAACCCTGTCATACAAGAAATGTTAGGGCAAAGCCGTATATATGATCTTATTCGTGCGATTAAACAGAACGGGGCTGATACACAAGGACCATCGTGATAATATACGCATAACCGATACATTTATTGCATCCTCGTCATGTGTCGTACAAACCATGGAGCATTGCATAGACTACATACAATATAACAGTTTCCAGTAATGTAGAACACATGATGATCGTCCACACTGTTCCTTCCGAAAATAATTATTGTTGGTAATGACAAAGAAAAGCTTTTATTCCTTTCCTCAGAATAAATTGACGTTTTACAAAATAACCGTTTGCAGAAAGCAGTATAAATTTGAGGGGGTCAGCATAATATATATGTGAAAGCTATACTGATACTGACCCCTCAACACAAAGGCCCCAAAATGATAAACGGAGGAATAGCGATGACATGTGACGCAGTGACGCAGAGGACGAAAAATCGGCCCTTGGTACAAAAATACAACTCTACAGGTTCATAGACAAATCATAGCCGCTACACATGAAATTCATGCTCTCCAATAATGAGAACTTTGACGAAGATGATGAAAAAGAAGAATAATAACAACAAGTTGCTTGTGGTATGCGAGCGAGCCGATTTCAAAGTTCTGTCTGCTCGATTTCGCCGTGGCCGCCGGTAGTGTGACCATCAGGGTCATCAAGTTTGCTTCCCCGTGAGGACCCTTGCCGCCGTAACTTTTCTACTTCTGCGGCTCGAGATGATTCCCTTTTCTTCTCTTGTGCGAGTTCTTGCTGTTTCAATTTCTTTTGCCGTCGCAACTGTTTTACGTGTTCCTTTCGCATGTGATCATCCGTCACATCCAATCTGGAAAATAACGTAGCATGAAGTTCAGGCGAAAAATCGTTCTAGTGCCATTTATATTTTCAAAACCCTATATCTGCTCTGTTACTGGTAGCTTCTATCGAATTCCATGTTGGTTTTTTTTAAACTTCCAAGCTCTAGTTTACATCCACAAAGTAAATATTAAACTCCAGCGGGTTAGGGTAAAGAAAATACATATATAGATATACATAAAAATATTCATTTTCTCAACCAGCTCACACACGCATGATTACCACGAAAAAATGAACTACATTACATTTAGTAGCAAACCAGACAGAGACAGACATGAGTTTGATATTATGAGACTGTAAACTGACTGATGTACATCTAGACTCACCTTCCGATTTGGAAAACAAGAAACTGTTCGTGCGTCACAAAGTTAGGAAGGGTTTTAAGCATTAACAGGGTTTCGTACATTGTGGGACACCTCTTGAGGATGTCCGGACGGCCTAAGGTGTACTTAAGGAGCACAAGGGCAACACGGAATAAAACTTTCACGCCCTCACACAAAAACATGTCCCAGACACGAAGAACGGTAGACCACGGAAGTGTTCTTGTGAAGGCACACAAAAACCATTCCGTCATATAAAGTACGGGTTCGATTTTTTGCTTCTTCTGTGAATCCAAAAATATGTATGTAAATCAGTCAAGCATAATTAACACCCACAACATCATGCTTGCATCGTATATCTCTGTAGTAAGAGCATCCAAGGAACTAAATACTACGAAGTTAGGGAAACTCAGAGAGCAACAGTAACTAAAAACTAACAGTTCACAGAGCTTACCAAGTGTTTATGAACAGATGGGGCAACCCGTTTTAGAAGTCCAAATAAAATATCACCGTCAAGTTTCAGAGCCTGCATGCCCTGGCTGTAGTAGCCTTTCAGGTACTTATCGCATATTGCATTTAAGCACCAAAAGGCATCCTCTGCTGGCATGTGCATAAGGAGGGTAGCAGCAACTGGAGCATGTGCTTGGCAGTACCCTTCGTCATCGTTCAGGATAGAATAGGCTTTCAGAACACGGAATAGGTCTTCCTGGCTAAAATGGAAAAATAAGACTGCATTATTGTAATTCCAGAATTCCACACCATGAGAAATCATTCCATAATTTCAAATGCGAACGGTTCAGCCCTTCACACAAGAGTAGCAGGGACGGGCAATGGAGGTAGGAGTTGGAGGAACTTGGAAGTTGGAAACCATTTCGGACAGGAGCCAAGGTATAGAGGAAAGTAAGGACGGGTTGGAATACTCACACGAACACGTACCCATGGCCTTCACTACTGAAGATTTCGTGAAGTGGAAACTGACGATGGACATCTTTGCGGATGTCTTCGATGCACTGCTGCTTCCCTTCCTGACGCAGAAGATCACTGAACAACGTGGGATTGTTCTTCTGCTGGTAGTTCGCACCGCAGAGGTAGAACCAAGCTCTGCCTCGAATGGATCTGGGAATGCCTTTCCGACAACGGCTCCGCACCGTCTTGAAATCATGCCTCATGAACTTGTCCCATGAGCTGATCATGCTTAGCCATTTCAATTCTCTTCGTCTAATCACCTCTGCAGGAGGATTGGGTTCACTGGAAAAAGACCAACGAATAGTAACAGGTATGCCACAGTTGTCGAAACCCACCAGTCGTCATTTTCAATGATAAACATGACAACTACATGTCACCGTATAGGAAATAATCTACACCGTAATCCGTATTACGCTGCGAAGTTGAAATCAATCCAATCATCTGGATAATATTCAGCTTTCGGGCCTGGAATCATTCTGCAATCCGAGGAGGGAACCGAGGAAATTGACCACACAGTTCTGTCACTGCGAGTTGCAAAAAGTATAGCTACACTGGTACGATCACACCAAAGCCACACGGAAAAAATATTTTTTTTTTCAAAATCGGACTAACTGCAAGAAACACAAGCGGATCCAGATAGGGAATTTTCCGTGCAAGCTACAACTTTTTTACTGTCCCCTCAGCCTTCGCTGTCACGGTAAAACGCTTGCCCAGCTCCGTATTCACAGGTGGTAGATAGTAACGTAAATTCAATGTGTAATGACTATTCATGACGACGAAACTGCTCGCAACCATGACCGTTCTTCCCCATACTTTCTAATAACGCATCAGGTTAATTATTATTTAAATAAAACAAAAAATATTTTCTTTTTCTTTAAAACTAATATTCCCGCCTCAGTTAAAGCAACTACTTATAGGCAACAACAATAACCAATAACCATCACTAAATATGTTTCACCATTATTCTTATCTTCTCGCCTGAGAAACACAGGGAACTTAAACTTTTATTAGCTTTACTACTGATTTTTTTCAACAAATTTCCCTAGCGCATCTCTATTGGTTTCGAACTGAAAGAATAATTTCCTCTGCAATTTCTTTTGTGATCCGATCGCAGTCGCCTCACTCCCGTTCTTGTACCAATACTACACAGACGATCTTCAGTGAAATAGTTGCAACCGAATCTTTTCGTTTGAATTCCAAATTTGAGGAACGTAACACCTTACGACTTGTAGGTTTTAAAGGACGTAATAATCATTATACTTAAATCACTTACAGTACACAAAGCAAAACACCGAGTAAAGTAATTCCTGACAATTAACATCGAGTCCAAAATGTCAAAACCACATGGTTTACCTTTCATGCGTATACTGGTCACCGCCGAGGAATCCGTAGCGGTCAGGATTTTGCGATACAATGGATGCATTGTTGCCAACACTACTAGTGTCACTAGCACCGTCATCATCCGAGTCATTATTCTGGCTCCCGTGACTCAGGGTGGGGGAGGACGTGGTTGCATGAAGTCCTATGCTCTTGGGAACGTCTCGATCCGAGCTCTTCCTTCTTATACTCATCGTCAATATTGGTATGTCTGGGACACCCTCTGGAAAATGAAATGTTTATTACTATTTTACACTCGTCTCAAAAGCATCACTTATGACAGAAAGAAAGTCCATGAAAAAACGGAGGTACAATTTACATTTATCCGGGTAAATATACACACCCTGGTTCCCAATTTCTCTAGGGAACAACCCCCTGAAAATTCTTCATCGGCAGTGTAGACTGCTGACACTTGTTGTACAACAAAACAACTTTAATCCTCATGAGAAGTTCACGGCTGTACATTTGGACTCACTTCTCGCTCCGCCCGCACAGAGGTTAGTTGACACAGTTCGAAGCCCACTATATTTTGGTCAAAGGGAGGAAAATATATTTGAATAAAGGCTGCCTCCTCAGGCATACGGCTCAATCTCCTGTCACATCCTTACTGAATAATCTTTTTGCTACAGCCTCAAAACTCACGGAAGATCCCAAAAGTGTGTGTGTCTGAAAAGTTGTGTAGAGAAATCAACCTAAAAATTCCCTATTATCACTCAATCCCTAGCCTTGAGTTGTACCACCAGGGATATTTGATAAGACAACCCAAAACAAGAGACCTTGCTGGGTAACCTGAGGCCAGTGCAATGCTCCATGTTATATGTTTCGACATGGGCAAGGCTGCAAATGATCCCCACACATTGTGCTAACTCACAGAGTTGAGGGTAGAAAGAGCACAGTGACGGACCATTAAAAATTAACACTGTGCGTATCTTTGGCCCTCTCTATCTCTCTCTCTCTCTCTTTCCGTGCAGTGTTTTTTCATGCGGTGGGAGGACGCTGATAGGAGTATAAGATTAACTCTCTCATGAATTCACCATAAAGCCGTGTTCCTCATCGTCGTCCATATATTCTCTTTAAATTTTCCGATCCCTTTTCCATATATCATTACCTCAAATGCTTTCTCCTGTCCCATAGTCATCTATCTGTCCTCTTCACCTCGCTCACACAGTTTCCGTCCACCGCGACGATCGACTCAAACTCAAACTCTCATCATATCACATCTCATTGGTTTTACAATCAAGATGAGACTGTTCGGTAGAGTGGTAGTACACGACTTCTACATACGTGTCGCGTCCGTCTTCTGTTTGAAATAACTTTTGCAACTTTGAAATAAATGACAACGTAATGATAATTACCTTCCTTTTCAAATCCCCCTTTCACTCAACTCATTTATTATGATGGTTCGTCAAGGGAGGTGTTTCCCATAAGAGCCACGATTTGCATTTCTAGCACCGACTTAAGCCGAGAATGTTTTCACAAATTTTTCACGTGAAATGAACCTTGTATTGTTACGAATGTAATTAGCTGTTATAAATGTTACCAAGTCCAGTCACTACACAGTACAGAGGAGGCGGTGGTGTGTGTGTGTCTGTGTTTATGTGTGTGTATATTTGGCGTGCCTACCTACAGCACTTGCAAAGTAATTGCCAGTTCACACATGCACTCACCACTTCGACTCGTTCGTAAACATGCGTCCGCTCATCACGCCTCCCATCACAAATCAGCACGAGAGATGAAGTAAGCCAATTATTTGACCAATTTATCGTTGGGGCACGTATTTGTCCATATGCAGTTCCGTGGAAAACATATGTGAAATGTGGACGCGTGCAAAGGATGAACAGAGGTTTTGGAAACCACCAGCTTTTCGCTCAGCTCACTGAGGATGAGGATATACACTCTTGGTTTCAGTGGGAATCTCTATTATTATTGTGATCCTGAAAGAAGAACCTTTCCCCTCCGTGGGGCAAGACACTCATCTTCCTTCATCAGCACACATGATGATCTGTTTTACAGAATCACTCACTTGGCACTCACACACAACACAACCCGCGATATTCATTCAGTGATGAACACCTCCTCTGAGAGTAAGTTGAGTAATTCATACACAGACCGAGCCCTCAATTTTCACTCATTCCACACTTGCTTATTGTAGAAATTGGATAAAAAATGAAAACATTCACAGCTGAGTCCGATTTCCCTGACACAGATACACACAGCTATGGGCATATGCTTTAGACAGGAGAGCAGGAAGGAAGTCATCCCTGGGACTTGAGGCTGCAGTACAGATAATATTATGTATGGCACATATCTATAGAGAAGTCACGAGGATAGGGCCTTCACCTACTTGAATTCGTGGATCCCTGAAGACTCTAGGGTACATGTATATCTGCATACATATAGGAGGGATGTGACGCATTGACAGTATAAAAGTTTCGGCTACGTCGCAGAGATGACACTGGTGAGAAATTTCCCTTCGAAAATTCCTGACTAGCACGTGCTTCCACTTAGAGTGGTAGTTTTGAACCGAGTTAAAGGGTTGAAGTGGTAAAGTTTTTTAGAAACGCGCCTGATTAGTTTAGAGGAACTCGTGTTTTGCTGTTGATATTTTCAGAATTTATCAGTACAGTGGAATCGGTAGTTGTACAATAATCTGAGCTGGGGTTTGGTCTGCGCTACAAATCTACGTATACAATATAATTTTTACGTGCGGGTTCTTCGGTCTCGGTCTCGCTGTCAGTGTGGAGTTTGGAAAAGGGAAGGATTTTTAGGTAAAATGCCGCAAGGCAAACTGAAGGTGAAAGCCAAGCTCCCGGTTGGAGTAAAAAGTAAAGCCATTGCGAAAAAACGGGATGCTCATTTCCAGAAGAAGAGTAAGTGAATAGTCCAACGTCTGTTCAGATATCTCTTTGTAATGTTATTCATTTTTCTGTTTTACTGTGCGAGCCATCACACAATCAGTGGGAACTTTTCCTCCATAATCGTCTGGGAGGTAATGAGGGGTGTGGGTGGGATGCAATAGCTTTTAAACCTGGTTTGAAGCACACAGTAGTATCTCAGCTACTGGCTGTGACACTTGGTTATGAAGTCAGCTGGTGAGGGAAATTCGCATACGGAAAAACACTTGCATACAATCACTTCCGCTGGATGATTGAAATGGTTGAACTATCTCGCTGTTTACAATCATACCCGGTGAAAGTCAAAGTCATTTTGGAACTGCGTGTGCAGTGACAGAATTTTGGAATCTGTTGTTTACGGAATGTGTGTGGCGATTCGCCCTATATGCGCACAGGACAAATATGTTAACCAAGTGCAGGATTATCGAACAACTTATTTGTATATTTAAGACAAATAGGTAAGTGATGGCGAATTTAAACGTACTCGTTGGTGAATTAGTTAATTGAGTAGTACAGTGGTGGCTGGTGAGTGGAAAGTCTGTAAGTGTGGACAAGGTTTGCACAGTTCATAAGGAAAGAAGTTCTGGGAGTATAAAACTGGCATGATGCTTCATATTTTACCTACGAATTACAAGATACGGGAGTGTGATAAAGTTTCAGGAAGGAATTGACTGTAGCATTCACAATCATAACTCTTATTCGTCGGAATAGTAAGGTTCTTAATTGTGTGGCTGCTGCGTTCGTCGTCTGGTGCTTACTATTGGCTCCACTAACCGCCAGAGAGCGCAGTGTTGTCGAATGGCCCATTGTAGGCTTAAATTAGCCTATTGGCTTAGCTATGCGAGTGTAGTCAGTGTAATTGTACCTCCAATAGACCGACAGCATTTTGCCAATGGTCTTTTTAGAGTCTTCTTACCATCAATCCACTTTATTCCCTAACGCCACGATACAGATAACTCTTTTAATAAAGACATTTTTTTCTCTTTTAGACCGACCTGCTCCCGCCAAGAAGTCGCAGAATTCCCTAAGAGAAACCATAACTAAGTCCATAAATGAGCATATAGAATCATCCGCTAGAGAAAGAGCCAACCTGGAGGGAGTTCACTTGAAAGTTGTCCCCGTTGAAAATGTCCAGCCCGGGAAGAGCGCTTCCAAATAGCAATAATGTGATCTGTAATGTTATTATTGTGTGTGTTACCTCGGACTAATGCGGAATAAAACCAGTTACTATTCATGGTGTTTTAAAACGGCATTTTGAACCTCCTTGTGGTGATTTAGAAAATGACTGGGGGATCCCTTGTGGCAAGATAAGTTATATAACATGCTCCGTGTTGTGCATAAGCAAAGAAATAGTCTCGATTTTCGAGTGGTGTACACAGTACTTTTTGGCTACTAGTACTAGGTTCTAGGAATGTGACTTGGGGACACGGCAGACATTTGGAGTCGGAGCTTGAAGTCATCGGCACTGGGGATATCATCTCTGACGATGTGGTAATGGGATGAGGGCACTGTACTGTTTGAAACTCATAAATTTAAAATTAACTTAGTGAGCCTAATTTACTTGGAATTGGATCTATTACAGCTACTCCTGCAGTAAGCCACTCACGAAGTCATGAATTATGCTAAACAGGGACCATGGGCGGTCGCGGAATCTCTTCATGCCCTCCACTCACTTAATTTCCCAGCTTGGAACAGGCTTACGAATATGCCATTCTGAATTATTGTCCGGGAGATATAGAGTACAAAAGTCAGTGAGGCCTCCCTGCAAGTTGTCCATGCATTCCCGCTACCAGCGACGCGAGTTGTGAGCTATACCTACCACAGTTTTTGAGGTTACAAATGATTTTCCACCCCGTCGCGCCCGCCCTTTCTCCCAAGAAGGATGACACAATCATTCCGGCGGTGTAAAAGTCCCGAGATGAGTCAGGAGGCGAAACGTATGGATCGGAGCAGGGATGCTGGCTCCATATATTGTTGAATTAATGCCCTCTGCAGTGTCCCCGCATAGATTTTAACGCCGCACGAAGTTCCCGCTGCAACTGCGATCAAGTGCCTCACGGTGCACGCGCGGGGTTATAGCTTGTAGCTACTGAACTCCAATGTTGTGATTAGGTACCTCATTCGGCTTCACCCTCTAGCCATTGCTTGTAGTGGTAGAATCGGTCATAACAAAATTCCTGGAGTGGACTTTTCCATCGGAACGAGGCTGTCGTTTTTCGGCAAATTGCCAGGTAGTTGATGCGAGTAATGGATGCAAGTTGATGCAGGTTGCAGCTCCAGTAGTATACAACGGTAGGGCCCATAGCAAAAATCTCAAAAACGATCAATTGTATTCATCACCAGGGTTACTCAGTACTAGTCAACTTTCACACCGACACGCATTACATGTAACGATCATTGAACGCTAGAAATCTGTGTTCACGCTTTGGCTTCCCCATATATCCACCCTGCAACGCAATTGATCGAGATCGAGATGCCTCGACGTGGGTCGCACCTATACTAATTAACTGCCTCCATGGCAATGGCACCGTAAACACTCCTGCGTGCATTCTGCCATCATAAACAAACGGCGCAGTTGAAGGCACTGGCCCAGACCCCCACATATACGGTTGGCCTTTTAGCCATGCGTACTCATAATCTAGGATTTTGGCTTGCGGACGACACTTTTTCCTGGCATTTTCGGCACGGCTTATTTCAGGAAATTGTACACGAATCCCCGATCATCCCTGCCTGACATAATGCTGGAAGTAAATATGGGTTGAAAATTCAAGGATTTTTCCTGCTTGTTTAACCACCAGCCTCAACCGCGGCTGGGACGGGGACTCATGGCTTCCGCGCTATTTGGATCGTCAACTATTCTGTTGTGATGGAAGTAGTTAACTTTGAGTGGGTAGTCAATAAAAGGCTTGTTTCCACCATACCCTACTCCTTACGAGTTGTAAAAGTTAGTCAGTCACCCTACAGTGAAGTTATGGTCAAAGAAATTGGAATCATTTAGTGTAATTGTTTCAAATGTCCCAGAGTGTAGTCGGTTGGACGATTACAAATGTTCCAAAAAATAATAAAATATGGTGCAATTAATAAGGCTTAAAACGTCGGTTTAAATAACGCTGGCTGAAATAAACGTCGACTTAAACTAGTGATGCCCTCTTTGTCATCACCGTAGTCAAGTTATGGTCAAATAAATTAGAACCTCTGAGTAATTGTTTCAAATGTCCCGCAGTACAGTCGGTGGGACGATTACAAATGTTGGGAAAAATAATGAAATATCGCACAGTTAATGCTGGCTTAAAAAATAGGTTTAATCACAACTCCTTCACTAATCAAATCACTAAATGGAAATAATTATATAGACATAATCGCTCCAAGACTTACTTACTAGATGCCACGTAGTCATTTCCCCAGAGAATTTAATGAGGTTTTTATATTAATGACCTGTGATTTCACTACGATGAAGTGAATCCTATACTATAATAATTGAAAATGAAATGTAAAAAAATGCAACAACCAAATATGATTAGATTTTGGCCGGTCTACTTTAACAGTATGACTTCTTACTTTCCGAACAGGGCCGTGTTTTTTACGTTGCATTCGTCCTTTTGAAAATAATCGACTATCAAAAATTGAAAATCCTCACGGGTTTTATCAAGTTGTGTTGCCAACCACGTGGGTTTCCCATTAGATTTGTAGAACTGACCAAAACATTGGGTCTCTTCAGTGGGGTCAAACCTGAGCGAGTTGATGAACATTTACTCCTTTGCAAAGAATTCAACTTTTTAGAGATAAAATTTTATCCCATAGGTTGGTGCCGTGCGCGGCAGACATGCGGAAAGTATCCACATTCCGAATTCTCCAGTTCCCATCCCATGAATCACAACAGCTTCACTCCAACTTGGCATGAAAATTGCAAAAGAAATTGTCCACCTAATGCTGGAACACCCTGTAGCATCCATTGCGCCCTTACCATTTTTACAACATGTCGCAACTGTCGCCATAAGCTCCGTTCAGGTAAATTAGAGGAAAATTCCATGTAAATAATAATGACTGTAGATGGATGGCTCTTAGCAGTAGGAAATGAGGCTTCCCGGCTCCCTCTCCTGATTAATCGGGTATAAAAATCTTGGGCAATTCTCTCTCAAACTTTCAATTCCTAT
>WJFA01003517.1:0-12694 GCA_009870155.1 Pseudobourletiella spinata | reverse complement strand
ATTACTACGAAAACATGCATTTAGTACGCGGCGCATGAGACACGGCAGTCTCGTGTGTGTCAACCAGACTCGTCCTAATCAGAAATGTATCCACTTAATTCTACATCTGAAATTGGGTCGGTGGATACAACACTTTCGTAATTAAATTGGAAATTATGAGCGATGCTCATCCATGTAATATGCAAAATCCCACTCGACATAAACTGAGGTAGAACACCAAATGGAATGCCATATGAATGATATATATTTCACTAGCACTATGACATGATGAGTAATGCGCGCCAAACGCAGTAAAAGCAGAAGTGAGGATAAGTGATTGTAGGTATGTGTTGGTGGGTATGAAATCGAAGTCTGGTAACTTGAAAATCCCAAATTCGCTTTTAATTTATTTTGCAAAAGCAGAAAAGAGCAAAGTCAGACGAAAATGATCAGAAAAGGCAGAAATTACCCTAAAAAGGCGTTTTTATGAGCAAAAAACGTCGTATAATTATAAAATGACTAAAATTCCACCACAAAACTCGAAAATTTCTAAAACATTTGTGACTAAAATTGATTCTCATATTCATCTCTTCACTCATAATCATTCTCTTATTTTGGGAAAATGGCCATAATGAACTCAAAACGGTTTCTCTTTCACCGCGATTTTCAAACTCGAGTAATTTTGACAATTAAGGTAGTACAAACGGCTAGAAATTTTACAGTGTAAACTTAATAGTGAGCGAAATTGAAAATTCCGTTAAATTTGAGTGTCATATTAACATGATAGCTCCAGTTTTAAAAAAAGCAGAAAAAGTATAAGTTCCATTTGAAAAAATCAAAACTCTCTTTCAAAACTGGGGAGAAGTTTGCGCGCCGTAATGATGATGAGATGGCTGGCATTTCATCATTGTCTTCAAAACGCTACTAGTGGAAATGAAACTTTCGGTGAACATGATTCGGTAAAAGTTCATTTCGGTAAAAAATTGGCGGTACACTTGATTCGGTAAAGGTAACTTTCGGTATAAAATTGGGGTGAAGTTGATTCGGTAAAGTTGCCTTTCGGCCAAGTGCCGTCTGGTAACGGTTGTACGGGAACGGCCTTTCGGTAAAGTGTCGTTTCGACAAGCGGGCTTCGGCCAAAGGTCGTACCCAGACCTTTGAAAATTCTCATGGCAATTACAAGTGATAAATGGAAATTAATTTCTAATTTCCATTTGTGACCCAGTAAGAACTAGTTTTAATTGCCATTATTTAATTGTCACGGAGCTCGGAAAAGTAATTTTAATTGCGACCGACTTTTTGGTCCCAAGAAAATGACAAATGGCAATTATTACTTTTCGACCACGGAACGAAGAGGGTCGTGCATAAATGGCATCAAAATTTCAGAAATTTAGGACCCACCCACCCCAACGATAACAATTTTTACATGGCGTTAACTTGGGTGATCTTTTTGATCCACCCACTGGCCCCTGTGATGATGCCATTTATGGACAGTTCCACAGCAAAGTAGCACTTTATCTAGCTCTCACAAATAAAGAGTTCGTTTCGTGTCCTATGAAATCACTCTGATGAATAGGTTCGGCCGACAGTCTTGCCTTACATAAATACAACAAGCAACTGGTTTTGAAAGTTTATGTAGTTGTTGAGCAAGAGATTTAGAGTAGAAATGAATTTAAAATAATTCAAATGCTACACCTTGTTTTCAAAATAAGCGATCTCTTATACGTTGTACGATTACGTGTCTCCAAAATAAGCCATAAGCGTGAAATAAATAATTGAGGATAGTTGCCATTTATGAACTTTCATTTCTCATAAATTTCTGTAATTGTGATTCTAATTGTCATTTATGATTTGCGACTGACAGAGACTAGAAATTTAGTTTTCACTTTTGACTTTTCATTTCTGATTCTTCGTCTAGAAAAGTAATTGTAATATTCATTTGTCAGACCTCGAAGTAATTTTCAAAGGTCTGGTCGTACCAAACAGATTCGGTTAAGTGGCTTTCGGTATGCCGTTTCGAGGAAGTGGCGCTTTACCGTTTTTCGCCACTTCTCTTCGCTTTTCACAAAGAATATTATGGAAGACATTAGTGAAATACCTGCTTTTGCGTGATCCTCCTTATGTCTTATTCCATGCCAGAAGCATTGCGTGACGAATCATAGACATTGCCATGTCTGTTTTTCGAATAATCAATTCACAGAGCGGATTTAGGATAGAAAGATGGCTAAACAGTTAAAAGGCTTTACTTAATAGGAGGCGAGGGTAGGTGCACAGGTTGAATTGACTCGGGGTTTACAGGCAAGTGACCCTTCCCTAGATGTACCAAACCTAAAACCTTTTGCCCAACTTTCGAAAATGATCGAATTTGTCATTTCACCAAAATCGAATCTGGGAAATTTAACATGGAATTCCCCGTCAGGATTTTAGGTGATCAAAGGGTCCACCCTTTGGTTTTTCGAAAAAATCACTATCTCACTTCAATATTTTTTCAAACTTTTGAAAACCATGTTAAAAATTAACTTTTACGATATGAGAGCTCAGGGATGGAAATTCGAAATTTTGCTTTTAATTTGGATACCAGAGAGGGATTTTGGGAGAATGTCACGAAACAGGTAGCTGGGGAATTTAACATGGGATTTCACATAAGGACTTAAGACGCTTAATGGTCCCTGTATCCGAGCCGCCGGTATGAATTGCCATTGAATTTGCGTGTGTAAATTGTTCATAGTTAGGGGCGGCATCTCAGTCACTTATTGAGTTTCTGAGAGTCGTTGTAGTTTTTGGCCCATAGGTGGCTATAGGTTATTTATAGTTAGTTTATTGGTAATAATTACGGTGCCACTGACGTTTAGATTTATTGTAAAAACGTTTGGGCCAGGGAACTACGTTGTCCCTTTGTAACGGCGTGGCAGCTACGCCGCTTTGGGATTATTCTGTGATGGGAAAGGAGCGAGTGCGGACCTAATCGTGGTAGCTCTCGACTTGTTCTTTGTGTGTGGTTTCGGACTTGGCCGATGAGCCATTATATTATGAGTTAAGTTTAGTTGCCTTAGTGGCTTAAAGAGGTTGGCCTATGTGGTCAATTAGTAATTAATTGTGTTTATTGGTGGTAGTTGTTGTCATTGTGATCTCAGCTATTCGGGGCGGGGAGTCCCCACCACCGTGTGTGAGTGTGTGAGAAGGGAAATAAATTGTAGGAGTTCGAATAGCTGTTCCCACACCTCTCATTTGCATACGCGGTCAAGGGGATCGTGACCCATCGGGCTACCGGAGGCAGGAGCCTAACATCGGTGTAGACCAGCTACAGTCCCCCTTTGGTGTTTTTCAGAAACTTCTTGTTTAAATGAACATTTCTTCTCGCCAGCGGGTTGCCGGTGCCGGTGCAGATTAAATTGAGAATTAGGATTGAGGATCTCAATCTCCAATCCTAATATACTAAGATAGTCCTAATCCTCAATCTTAATCCTTGATTTCTTGTTATCATCAATTCTCAATCCCACACCATCTGAGGTGATGGGTATTAAACTACGTTGGGATTAAAAATGGATCAAATAAATGCCAACGCACTCTAGGGAGAAATCTGGTCGTTTTTGCGCTGCTGGCGCGGGTATCGTTGAGCAAATGACACAAGAAAACATCCAAAGTGTAATTAAAGATGTAAAAAGATGTCAACATTGACGTTCTTTGGCTAAATTTTTAATTGATTGCTGACATTCATCAGTTTGAATTGCTAAACTGTTACTACGTGCCCTTAATATTGAAGGAACTGGAAGGAAGTGGTTCGAGCTAAAAAAATGAATGAACAGGACAAATTACGAGTATCTACACAAAATTGTGGAAAATTTAAACGCTTAATCCTATTTCTAGACAGTTTCGTGTAATCCTCAATCCCCAATCCAAAATCTCAATCTTACTATTGAATGCCTGTTTTTTTAGTACTCAATCCTAAATTCTCAACCCCCATACTCGCATATACTTATCAACTAATCCCAACCAATCCTCAAAAATATTTTAATCTTCAAAACTCTGGCATATAACTCATTAATGCATCCAAAAAGCAGACGTAACGGACGAAAACGGTGAAATTAATAGTTCTTAAGGAAAAATAACATGCGCCCTTCTGCTTTCACACGCCAACTTTGTGCTCTTTGATAGCCTCACATTTCACTGCAGGTGATCATCAACCATCAAGGGACCGTCCATAAATATCGATAGCATGCAGGGAGTAGGGGGTTTCGGAATTTAAATCCTCTAATATCGAGGGGTAGGGGGGGTCTGGTTGAGATATCGATATAAAATTTTTTAAAAATAATCCCTGTTTGGCGCCAAAAGCCATCGAGAATTTTGGCCAAACTCGATGGTTTTTGCATATCGATATAGGGTAGGGGGGGCCTGTTGGGATATCACTGCATTTTGGGGGGTAGTGGAACGTTTTTGAACGAATACGAATAAAAATCATACGAAATATGATTCATACTTATTCGAATCATGATTGATATTTATACGAATCACTGCAGTGGAAAACGCATCAATTTCAATCAGAACTAATTCCAAAACAACCAGTTGATCGATTTTCACGAAAATTTGGGACATTGTTGATATCATCACACTTGTTCATTCCGAAATTATTATAATACAGATTATTTTACTGGTAGCATGTGTGCTTTCGCCTTCACTTTTCTGTGCCCTCATCCTTTACAGAGCGGATGAAACATGTGGTCGGATGTTCGATTAGACCACATAATAGCCCTGGTGTCCAGTTTAAAGACAGATTCGTATTAGTCCGATCAATTGTAAAGAATACGAATCATATTTGCTTTAAAACATACAAATCGGATTACGAATACGAATTTTTTAAAACGGGCTGATTGAATACAAATACGAAACCGAATCTCGCAAAATATGAATCAATACGAATACGGACACGAATACTGTGTCCGCGCCCCACACCTTGTCGCACCATCTAGCCGGGAGTGAGGGAGTTGAAGTAATCTAGCGTAATAGCTCCCGTAATCTCGGACCAGACCGAAACGTTTGAGCTGGAGAAGAATGGAAGGGAGAGACAAGAAAGGGAGAAGAAAAGAAGGAGTCCCGATGCGGAATCGGAGGAGGACGGTCGTATGAGCGCGGAGCTCCGATTCATTTCATTTTTATTTAAACATTTATATTTTGGTCGAGGTGACCTTTTATAATTAATTGTTTTAAGTATTGATTAATTTCGATCATCAGTCGAGGAGAATGCCTTAGTGTTATTTCACATTTGGACATTATTTTTATCTGTGAAAATTAAAGTAAATGGACTGAAGCCACGTGCTTGTGTGTGCATATATTTTTATTTTGGGAGGATTCGCATCCAAGTTAGTGGCTGGAGTTTATTTCAAGGCATCATGGGTCAATCCATAATAGGGAACGAGCCAAGCGTTAGAGAGTGGGTCTGCTCCACCAACTGAGCCATCGTCAGGCGGACAGCCACCCAAAACAAATACAAATCACCAATCCTGGGGATGCATTTGGCGTGATGTCATACTTAAATTTGATTTTACATTGTGCTAAAGACCAACTAGATTGTTTTGTGGACCAAAATTGCTAAGAATGAGGGTGGATTTTTCCTAGTTCTGATGATTGAATGTTGTAAAGGAGATAAGTCGAGGAATTTTTTGGTTTCGTTAAGATCCGAGCGCTCCTTGTACTGTTAAATTGTGGTAGTAAATATGGACGTTACACTTTTTGAGCAGTCATAACTGGGTAGGTTTTAGCATGTAAACACCTTTGATGGACTCCTACCGACTGATTTGGGATGCCTTGGAGACTCTGGGGTAACGTGTGGCTATATATGGTGACTTTGGGGTCAGAATTAGTTTGGCTTTGGAGTGACATTTAGCTATTTTGGTAGACTTTGGTTGGAATTTTAGTTATTTGGGGTGACACTGAATTATTTCTGTGGTATTTGGGGTGACCTTGGGTTAGTCAGGGTGTCTTTGGGGTGACAATTGTTGTTCGAAAAAGTTATTTTCACATTATGACACAATATCTTCGAAATTACTACCAGGTGATGCGTACGTTTATTTGATCGGCTGACGATCATGAGGATTGCAAGCGAATATTCAGGGTGTCTCAAAACTATGCATCACATTTATTAACTGTTATTATTAAAGTTATTATAAGGAGCACTTTAGGAAGATGTAAAAGGGTAGAAATTTGTTATCATGCACATTTAGTGAGTATCTCAATTCCCGACAACACTGCACCAAACACGAAATTGAACTCGTCATAGAAACTTATCAATCTTAGTAGGTATCACTTGGCCGTACACTACTAATCCAAAGATTTGCTGGCATCAAGCTTTCGCTTTTTCAAACCAGGTGACTATTTACCATTGTGACCCTAACTTTACCGTACACAAAATTGGTCACATTGACTGATTAAATTTATTGGGAAACCAAGGGCTGCCATCATAAACCCCACTTTGAAAACCCGGCTTGGCACACTTCCTTGGGTCTGGATGGTGCAGTGGAGTTGGTGCACATTGGATCCTTGGGTGCAGCAAATTGATTTTATTAGCTATGAGACCATTTTAGGCTATCAAACAGGATTAGGATAAGGCTTGTACTGAGGCTGAATTTTATGCTTGGCGCACTGAGGAGGATTTGGTGCAGTGTTGTGGGGTATTGAGTTATTCACGAAATATGCACGATAAAAAATTTCTACCGCGTTACTAGGTACTATAAATGTTCGAAAATGAGCGCTTCCGTAGTCCCTCAGCGAAAAGTGCATAACTCACTGCCGCGTAGACTAGTTTGAGTTTTGTCGGATTCAGAAGATAGAGAATTGAATTCTCTAACTTCTTCCAAGTTTATGGGGTAGCTAACATACGTCTGTCAAAATGTTGAAAAGAGCTTAAACAGTTTGGAAAGTTTGAATTAATTTGAATTTCATTTTGAACTTTTCCAATCTTAGGCTTGAAAGTTTGAGAAAACCATGAAATGTTTTAAAAAACCCTGAGAAGAGACCCTAGAGAATTTAATTCGCCATGTTTTAAAAAAATTCACTCAAATTTACAGGCTTTCGTGAGTTATGAGTGTTCCCCCATCCCAGCGTATAACATTCATATTTCCCGCCAAAATGGGCGGCCACCGGAAATACATTGAGGAATTTCAACTACTCCATGGCACAGTCCTATTTTGGTAAAGATTCGAAAATCCATTACCATAATGCACAAACCATGTCGTTTTCGTATGAAATTACCCATAGTATCCGTTCTTTCTCTAGGACAGGTAGCATCATCCCCTTGCAAGCTGTATCAAATATTTGACGTTGACTTTAATTACCGCATACAGTAGATACAGTAACGAAGACAACATTTTGATGGAATAGCTACAAGTTTCGTGGATGCCCCAGTAAATTTGAGAGCAAGGCAAAGCGCTAAATTTACGGATTTGAAAATATGGTGGAAACTCCTTAACAGGAGGGTTACCCTGCTGTCTACGGTGGATCGAGCGAAGATTTATAGGACATGTTACCCCAAAAATGTAGCAGGGTCTCCTAGCGAATTTAATTCTCTATCATTTGAAACAAACGTGACTCAATCGGTCCACGCGTCCGTGAGTTACGTACTTTTCGCCGAGGCACTACTGAAGCGTTCGTAATTCATCACATTTATGGTAACGCAGCGAAAAGTACATAACTCACGGACGCGTGGACCGATTCGAGTCACGTTTGTTTCAAAAGATAGAGAATTAAATTCTCTAGGATACCCTGCTGCACCCTGCACAGGATTTTTGGAGTAACTTGCATACTTCTGACAAAATTTTGAAAAGAAGTTGAACAATTTCAAAAGTTTTGATCAATTTAAAATTCATTCTGAACTTTTTCAATCTTTGGATTGAAATTGTGAGAAATCTATGAAGGATATCAAAAAACTGAGAAGAACCATTCCAGAAAATTTAATTCTCTATCTTTTGAAACCAACTTGACTCAAATCGCCCCACGGGTTCGGGAGATATGCGCTTTTCACCGTAGGCCCTTAAAATATTTCGTATTTCCCGCCAAAATGGACCGACGTCTGAACCATAGCGCGAAATGTAAAATACTCGGTGGGAGGATCATACACTGCGAGGAATTCGAAAATTGAGCACCTTGGTGCACAAACCCTTCCGGATTGCTATGAAATTAGAAATTACCCCATACAAAAATTTATGCTTCAAAGGGTCCCCACTTTTGTGTTTTTCAAATTTTTACTTTTTTTAAAATTATGAAAACCTTCCACTTTTACCTACTTTGAGCATTTTTTTGTCATCCCATTACGGAGCTACCCCTCATCGAGTTACATATTCCCATACAACGTTTTGGTCCGCTAAGCCAACAACTTTGATAGGTCTATGCGCGTGTTCAGCCCTGCCTGACTAAGTCAACTTTTAAAAGTTTAAAGACGATGCAAGCAAGGCCAGATGAGTTGAGAATAAACTTGTAAATTTAATTACACTTCAAAAGATCCACTTAGGAAAAATAAATAAACCTGACAACAGGATATAAAGAAACCTGCATTAATTGAGATGTCCCTGTGTTTATGTGTTTGTCGGCGGGGTATGTGAATGTGGATGTTGGGGGTTGTGTTGTATGAAAGTGGTGTTGATTAATTTTTTCATTAAGGGTTAGTCGTGTATAAGAAGTGGTGGTTGGATAATTGTTGCATTTTTATTTTAAGAGAATGTGTTCATAACCAAATACACCCCTCACCTCGTCAGAAACACTAACAGTATCTCAGTTTTTGAAGAAACTATTAAATATGACCACACTTAACTTGAAAATCCACAAAACATAACCCAAAATTTCACAGAACGAAAAAACAGATATCATCACTCCACCACTACCTCCACACTACTAACGAACAGCAGGCACTAACTCTCCGTCATCCTGTTTCCAACGTTTGAACACCTCGACCGATGCTTCATTAACTACGAGACTACGCCATTACAAACCCACGCAACTATATACTATCACCATTCCAACATATGTGAAACAGCGCTGTCGAACGATACACTAACGCTAGTGCGTGAATTTTCCAGTCGTTTCCCAGTGGTCTACGAGCATCCTCCACTCCCACAAGTACATATTGCAACCCTATATAGTGTAACAACCAAACGGTATAGGTATAGCGTACGTGCAGAACCCCGTTGACATGACTTTGACCCACTTCCGCACGAGTGACAATGCCCATTCTCGAATTTAGACCACTTTTTGCTGTGGTGAAGACGCTAGTGAAGAAAAATGTCGCCAAACTTGCTAAATACGCCTCCTATGCTGTGGAAATGAAAAGTGGTTGTGCACAAAACTAATAACCTGCAAAATGCAGGTCAATAATTACGAAAAAGGCAAAGAACTCTCAAGACAAATTGAAGGGGCGCAGACTGGAGCTCAAACAACACGTCTGAAATCTTCGACAAGTCCAAACTCCTGGAGTCTTGAACAGCCGAACGAGTCCGTACATGAAGGGACGCCACGACGTAAGCGCGACGTCGGTAACAGTCAATGCTTGATTGATGGATGATGGTTGATGAAACACATAAATTTCATTATAACGTGTAACTGCGTCACACGACGCAGTCTCCCAGTAGAATACTCCAGAGGCTCACGCACAAGGCGTAATAAATGTAAGCGTCAGTCAAACGTTACATTGAGACTAGGCTAAGCTGCCACGGAGTAGGGGATGAGATCAAGTCAGGTCTTTCAGGTCCAGGTCAGGTCCCGAAAAAGGAGGTCCAGGTCCGCAAGAAAAAGACCTTTTCAATTTAAGGTCCAGGTCCCTATGGTTACGGGACCTTCTTTGACAGGTCCCAGCTGAAAGACCTGATTTAATATTCAGGTTTCACGTCTCCTATTGGTCCACGAAGCTAGTCGACGTAGTTAGTGTTGTAAATTGTACTTTTTTAAAATGAATTTCATTCATACGAGCTGCTAGATGTGCATTTCGTTTTTTAAAATACTGTAGAGGCAATTTTGACTGAAAAGAGCGGATACCTCAAATTGAATAAAGCTCATTTGAATCTTGTCCACTGCATGAAAAATTAAGGTCTTTAAGTCATATCCAGGTCCGGTCCCATGCAATTAAAAGAAAAAGGACCTGACCAGGTCTTCGCCTTTGAGGCCTGAATTTTCAAGATAGGGACCTAGGTCAGGTCCAGGTCCTCATTTTGGGATCTGATCTCATCCTCTACTACGGAAAAATGCATGACGTGTTATGATGTAAAGGGTATGCTGGTGGATCAGGTGAAACGCCAAACGAAGGGTATGTGTGGGTGACTAGTCCATCCGGGTGGTCCTAGTCTGTGATGGAAATCAATATGAGAGATCGCAAAGGGGTCCTTGTCACCGGGCTGTCTTTATTACTCCTCCGTCGCTCCAGTAGCACCAACTCTAGAAGTCCCTAGGCGGCCGGGGTATATCTTATCCTAGTTTGCATAATATGCCAAGGACCCGCTATTCAAGGGATGAGCGAGGCATTGTGACCATCTCGTTACAGTGTTAGGCCCGCAGGCAAGAGGAGCACTATGGCGTACCAACACAACGTCCAAATTTTCGACGGTGGAAATCTTGATCAGTTGATGGCTTTACCAGTAGCCGCTTTTCTCGACGCAATTTATAATAATTTTAACTGGAGAAACAAGAAATTTTTATGCGTGCGGATCCTTTTATATTACAAACTATAACAAGAGCAATTTTGATAACACTGAGTAGTATAAAATCACCCTAAACAACTGTTATTTGCAACTACAAAAACTTTGACCAGCTGATGGCTTTAACGGTAGCCGTTTTGCTCAACAACGTCGCAGTAGTAAATAGCAATTGTTACAGAGGGCAGTTGCACCGTTTACATAGTGATAAATTGCCAATTTCATAATTGAAATTGATACAAGCGTCCCCTTGTTAAATACGCGGTGTAGAACAAACCCATGCGACGAAAACCATGAGCGTGACCACTACTGGTTGCATTGCGAAGGCTAAACTGCAAAAGCCAGCATTTCATTTTTTCCTCAGTTGCAAAAACCACCATACGCCAACTGCAAGAAATTTGACAAAACAAAAGTAGATGTGGCGGCTCGAAATTGAATAATTTGAAATTAAACAGTTGAAAGTTGAACAAAAAATCAAATGCTAGATTTTGCAGTTCAGCTGTCGATTGACTTTCTAGCAGTAGCTAATATAAATGCCGTTTTAGATTCAATGTACAAGTACAACTCACTGGATTGGGACGACAGTGATGTGAGGACTTAATTTGAGTATTTTTTTCATGGTAACACCTTTTCGCAACTTACTCTCCTATACTTTGGAACTGCTACGATAAAGACTGATAAATCCTAGCAAACCTATTTACACAAACACTGACCGTAATATTTCTCCTCTTGTTGCAATCTATAATGTTGACTTTACACTCGAACGCAAAGTTCAGGATGTCAGAAGTGCTGTTTTAGTCTGGCAGGAGTTGCGATAATCCAAGGTGCGAAGGCTTTAATGCCTCTTTTGAACCCAAGTTTCGATTAGTTAACATAAAAAAGTTGATGCTACCGAAGTTAGTATGATACATGGGAAATGGCATATTTTTTCCCTACAGTTTGCGTGACTGCGTCCGTTAGCATATCTAGATCTAAGAATGTTATAACCACATTGACCGTTGAATAGATCGTTATTATAGACTGACTGTTACACTTTACATGCGAACTTGCAGTCTCGCATTACTTACTTCATGCCATTTTCATAACCCCGTCACAATTCACTACTAAGTTTAAAGGCGAATCAGTGAGGCCAGGTATGAGGTCTCACAACCAGAGTTATGATCTTATGATACGCATATTCACTACACTCGTATCAATTACAATAATGTATGAATGAATTGATTTATTGTGCTTTGGCAACCCATACGCAAATCCATTTAAGAATAAAATAGTAATTTGGATTAAAATAAAACCTAGAATTTTAGTCATTTTAGCAGGATGTAGGCATTTTTACACAGTTTGGTTGTATCGAATTGGGATAAACAATCAATTATCACAGGTCAGCTAAAAGATGCATTAATTTACTTTCGTACGGGAACTCAGGGATGTAATGTAAGCTATAGTAAAGTCGTGAACCCCGTCCTCAAAGTTAGCCGTAGGGTACTTAATTAAATCTATAAAATTTTCATATGAAATGTATTTTTCGCAGCAGAAAATGATGTGGTGCCATGTTCGGTTCGAACCAGGTTGGCAGTCTAGGCATTGGTCTTCACTACTTAATACGTGGGAGAAATTTTAAAATTTAATACGGTAGAAAAAGTCAGAGCAGCAGCGAAGTTGGGCTATGATGGCCAACTTGTTTGGACTCATGTCCGACTTTAAAAGATATAAGGGGGGCTCAGCAGTTAAGAGACTTTTGTATCTCGGGTTACACTTACAACGGACACTTCCCACATGCCAATGGCGCACAGCGCCGATACCCTATGGAGCGCAGAGCTTATCCGTAAATATTGCCTCTTGCAAAGCAGTAGGTGCGGAAACTCAGGTTTGACCCAACGACAAGGTCACAAAGTTTTGGGGTCAAACTGTGCAAAGGGGGGATACGTGTAAACTGAAAAATCCCATGTTAAATCCCATAAGAAAATCGCCGTTTTCAATTTCGAGTGATTTTTGAAAAATGCCACAAAAATCCCACCCCTATTTTCTATTCAAGTATTATCAACTAG